>JAMOIN010001250.1:0-112075 GCA_024666655.1 Dascyllus trimaculatus
GTTGACCTGAGCATCCTTCAGGGTCTCTGATCCAGACAGGTTCTGACTCCGCTACCTCTTTTAGGTCACCGTTTGCAGATCTGACAGTTACTGTATTTGGTCCTGGCTTCCAGCCAGGAATTGCCTCCCTGCATGTTGTTCTACATGCTCCTGTGTCACATAGAAAGGTTATTGATTTTCCATTTACCAATAAGGTTATTTCTGGTCTCGGGGTGTCCACAGACATAATTTCTTGTAGATTTAAAATTTCTTCTAGTTCAGGCTCAGGCTCTTGGTATATTAGTTTTTGAGGTTGTTTTTCTGGGTTACTCTGGTCTAGTCATGCGTGGTGTTTTTTTGTCAGGACAATCTCTTGCCATGTGTCCTGCCTTGCCACAGGACCAACAGCCTTTGGTGCCTGGGCGGTAGAAGTCTCTGCCTGACCTTCTACCTCTGAATCCTCTACCTCTTTGGCCTCTGCCTCTAGAGTTCCCTCTGCCTTTGGCACTTTGGTAATACACCTCACTTTCTTCGCTAAAGAAAGTATGTACGGGTTTGGTTTTATTTGTTTTCTTTTCTTTCATCACTTTTTCAGCGTGGATGGCATGACTTATGTACTCATCCAGCGTTCCATTTGCAAGTTCCACATAATGCTTCTCCACCCAGTGACGCAGCCCGTCTCTAGAACCAGCGTGTAGGGCATTTTTTAACTGCTGTTGATACACGCCATTCTGCTCTCCGTCATCAGTGATTCCACTATGAGCTCTGAACGCTTTTTCCATTCTGATTCTGTATGCTTCAAAACTCTCATCCTCCTTCTTCCTGTCTACGTCGCCTGCTGGAGGTTGTCTCATCATCCTCCTTTCTATGGAACATTAACTGCTTGTTTCTCTCTGCCTCAGCACATTTATCTACACCTTCCTTTTCCTTCTTTGCACTTTCTTTTTTCTTCCTGTCCCCTTCTTCTCTTTTTTGTGCTTCTTCTTTTTTCTTTTTTTTTTTTTTTTTTTGAAATTCTCTTTTTATTTGCATTGAAAAGGCAAGTTATAACAATTCAAAACATCTAATTTACAGCACTAAAGATTATGTTGTCTTTCCAATATTTACATTCTATACATCACTCTTTTTGATGCAGAAGAACAACAGAACAGGGGAGCCAGCCGTTTGTGGTCATCTTCACAACATTTGGGAGGAAAAAATAAATAAATAAAACTAACTTAATTAATAAAAATTATAAACAAAGAAAACTGTATCTACTTATGAGTAAATTCAAGAAAAGTCATGCCTTGTAGCTTTTACATACTCAGTCCATTTAGTCCAGATCTTGTAGAACTTCTCTTTTTGCACTTTCAGGGAAAATGTCAACTTTTCCATAATGTAAACCTCGTGTACAATATCAATCCATTCCTCAATAGTGGGTGGATTCACATTTAACCACTTTCTCGTAATGGTTTTCTTACTCGTGGCCAATAATATACTGAGTAATTTCTTGTCGTTAACATTACAGTTGTCAAACAGTATGTCACCCAGGTACATGACTTCACATTTAAAAGGAATATTACCCCCAAATATATTATTTATATGTTCATGGATCTGTTCCCAATAAGGTCTAATAATCTGGCAATCCCAGAACATATGAAAGTGGTTAGCTTCATTAGTTCCACAGAGTCTCCAACAGGTTGCCTCTCGGCCCAGATGACGTTTCTGAACAGGTGTAACAAAAAATCTTACTACATTTTTCCAGCAGAATTCTCGCCATGTATTTGAACCTGTTGAGACCCACTGTAGTTGACATATTCTCTCCCAGCTCTCAGTAGATATTGAAACATTTCCTTCTCTTTCCCATTTCTTCTTTATGTATTCTGTGTTGTCCTGTTTCGACTGTAAAATGCCATTATAGAGCTTGGATATAATTTTGTTGCAAGATCCGGATTTGAGTAAAGGTAGAAACACCTGTAGAAATCCTGTAGCTCCTTTTCCTGGAATCACTTTTAAGTTTTGGTTAAAGTAATGTCTGACCTGCAAATACCTGTAAAAGTCGTCTGCCTGTAATCCATGTTTATTCCGTAGTGCTTCAAAACTTTGGAATGTGCCATCGTCTTGGATAAAAGAACGGTAGTCCGTTAGACCTTTTAATATCCAGTTCCTGAATCGGCTGTCATACTTATTAGGTGTAAACTCCGAGTCGTACGCGCACCACCTCAAGATTTTGGGCGTGTCCCCTAGTTTGCAGATTTTCGCAATTTCCTGCCAGGATTTCAAAAGAATGTCTGACATGGGTTCATCTGAAACCATCAATTCTTTCTGAAGTCTGCTGTCTGTTAATAGGGCCATTACTGGTATTCCTTTTATTATTGTATCTTCTAAGTCCTTCCATCCTGCCGTGTATGTTGGTGAATATAAACAAATTAATGGTCTCAGCTGAGCTGAGTAGTAATATTCTTTTAAGCAGGGGAGGCCCATCCCACCCCTTTCTTTTCTTAATTGCAGAGTTTTATATTTAATCCTGGCTCTTTTCCCTTGCCAAAGATACCTTGAAATTACCTTGTCCCATTCTTGAAATTGATTGTGTGGTATCTGGACTGGTAGACACTGAAACAGGTAAAGCATTCTTGGGAGCACGTTCATTCTAATAGACTCAATCCTGGAATACAAATTGAGAAAGGGAATAACATTCCATCTTTGTATATCTGACTTTATCTTTGAGATTAGAGGTCCATAGTTAACATCAAATATTCTTGATAAGTCCTTAGGCATCACAACTCCCAAATATTTAATGTGCTTGGCATCCCAATTCCATTTATATAAATTCCTAATCTCATTTGGTGGGTCGTAGTTAAGTGGTAACACTTGGGTTTTATTAATGTTAATTTTGTACCCTGAAAGTGAACCATATTCCTTTAACATTTTCATCACTTTAGGGAGTGTCTGTGTGGGTTGTGTTAAACTTATTAATAGGTCGTCAGCGAATAAAGCCACCTTTTGCTCCCCAGATGTCATTGTTACCCCTTTTATATCAGGTCTCTGTCTGATCCACTGACTCAGGGGTTCTATAAACAGAGCGAAGAGGAGTGGCGACGCACAACATCCCTGTCTCGTTCCTCTTTCAAGAGTAAAGGAGTTACTTAGGTCCCCATTAATTTTTATTTTGGCAGTTGGTTTATCGTACAAAGCCGCAAACACATCAATTTTAGTTTTATGAAGCCCAAATTTTGATAATATTTTATATAAAAATGACCATCTCACGGAATCGAAGGCTTTCTCTGCATCCAAACTTATTATAAGGGTCTCCTGCTTTTGTTGTATAGCTTTTCTCATAACATGCAATGTTTTCCTAATGTTATCTTGGGTCTGTCTTTGCCTTATGAAGCCCGTCTGGTCTTTATGTATCAGTTCTGGTAGGACTGATTCTAATCTTTTCGTCAGTATGGAGGTGAACACTTTGTAGTCAATATTTAAAACACTTACAGGACGATAATTCCCACATTCCAATTTATCTTTCCCCTCTTTGGGAATAACAGAAATTATTGCCTCTCTCCATGAGGGTGGAATTAATTTTTTGTCCAGCACCCAATTAAATGCTCTTAATAACGTTGGAACTAGTTGATCTTGCATTATTTTGTACCATTCTGAGGTGAAACCGTCTGTCCCTGGGGACTTTCCCCCTTTTAGCCTCCCAATGGCTGACTGTATCTCTTCTTTTGTTATTTTAGATACCAATTTTTCATTTTGTTCATTTGTAACCTTTGGTAGATGTATTGAAGAGAGGAAACTGTCAATCTGATGTTCGTTGTTCGGATGTGGTTGGGAATATAATACTTTATAAAATTTTTCAAAGCTTTGTTGAATTTTCTCTGGGTTAGTTTCTATTGCATTTGTTGTACAGTTTCTTATTTTGTGTATCGTTCTCTCTGCTTGTTGTTTCCGTAGTTTAAATGACAAGATCTTTAATGATTTCCCCCCAGTCTCATAGTACTGTTGTTTTAAAAAGAGGAGCTTTTTTTGTATATCTTGTGTATTTATTTCATCTATTTCTTTTTTCAACTGTGTAATTTTAAGTTTGGTGTCATCTTTTAGAGTCCCTGAGTGTTGTTTTTGAAGTTTCTTCAATTCGCTTTCTAAGAGTTTAAGTCTTTGTTGTCGATTTTTCTTTTCATTGGAGGAGATTGCTATTATTTTACCTCTAATCACGGCTTTAAGTGCATCCCAGAGTATTGACGGTGTCACCTCTTCGTTGTCGTTATGTTCCAAATACCATTTCAATTCAATTTTCAGTTTTTCTTTAATTGCTGGGTCGTTTAGGATGTTTGTATTTAACCTCCAAAGGGTGGACCTACTCTTGTTGTTAAGATTTAATGAGAGGTGGACGGGACTATGATCTGAGAGAGTACTAGGGCCAATTTTACTGTTCTGTACCTTGTGGAGATCATTTTTAAACATAAAAAAATAGTCTATCCGAGAATAGACATTATGGGCAGATGAATAGTGTGTGTAATCCTTACAGGATGGGTTTATCTCCCTCCACACATCTGCAATTCCTATTTCATTCATCAAATTATTAAATCTTTTACTAATATTTTTAGAGTCAGATTTTCCATTTGAAGAGTCCATTCTCGGGTTTAATCGAATATTAAAATCACCACCACATACTAAGGTCCCTTTACTTTTTGTAGTTATTAATTCGAATATGTTCTTATAGAAGGACCAGTCACTACCAGGAGTGGCGTATACATTCAAGAAACTCATCACAGAACCCTCTATTTTACCTGTAATTATAACATATCTGCCTTCCTTATCTTTATATTCAGATATGTGTTCATAGTGTACAGCACTGGATATCAAAGTCGCCACTCCTCTCCGCCTCCCTGATGTATGAGAAGAAAAATAAACATGTCTGAATCCCAATTTATTCAGTTTAGCATGTTCAGAATCATCAAGATGTGATTCTTGCAGGAATGCTACTTGGATTTTATCCTTCCTTAGTTTTGACAGAATTTTCCACCTCTTAATTGGGTTGAGTATGCCGTTTATATTGAGCGAGACTACTTTTAAAGATCTACTTGGCATCTAAGTGATTTTCCTCTCAATAACCCTCATAGGCCTGGTAAGCTCCCCATTCCCTGTAAGAACCAACAGGGAGTGAACAGATATGTAATGAACGAAAATTACACTAATAACTTCAGAACGTGACATCAACAGTCTATGTGACTCCCAATGTAGGGGTCACTCAACTTGACCCTATAGAGCCTCGCTGGTGGGGCTCTGAGGGGAAAGCCCTCTTCCTGAGTCCAGAGATAGGGGCCCCTTCTGGCGTTGGCAGCACGATGTCAAAGTGAACCCGAAACTAATCATCTTGTAGTTTTTTAAGTGTCTATCAACTCACCCATATTCATGTTGATTCAGCTGAATCTCAAAGAGAGGTGGTAAGTCTCACTTCAACTCTTTCGAGTGGAAACTTCTTGCCTTTGCATCCACAAAAGTCCACTGTTTAACTCCTGCTTTTTAGTATGAGGTTAAATACCTAGTGGTATTTTTCCTCCATTCACACTCACAGTCCCTCTTTTTGTTTCACGTTTTTCTTGTTGCAACTTTAAAGCCTTTTCAAGGCCGCAGAGGGCTCCGCCGCCCTACGGAATTTAACTGTTTAAGACAGGGGGCTCCGCCATCCCAGCGGAATTTAACTGCGCTTCAGGACCTCTTTGCCCTTTACTTTTACCTGCCAGTGCCTAGGATATTCAGGGTTTAAAACACACAATGACCTTCAGTCATTTTCAGGACCTCTTTGCCCTTTACCTTTTACCTGCAGGGTTTTAAACATGCAATGACCCTCAGTCATTCCTTTTTAAGAAAACTTTAACTCACCAAGCTGTGTCTTTTCCCTCTCGGACTCCCGTCAACCGTTGGATCCCAGCCGGCGGGTAGATCTCCCAGTCCCGGAAAGGGTCTTAATGAAACTCACTCTATGGAGTCCACCGTGGCCACGGTTTTTTCCTGGTGTCCGCCCCGCCTGCTGGAATCCTTAGGTCTGTTGGGATCCGGCTCGAAGGACCAAGTTAATGTCAGGTTCAAACAACCTAGAACACTATTAAAACACACACGCAAAGAGAGAAGACACAGAGTTAGAGTTCTTTTTTAACTCGCGAGGAGAACGGACAGAGACGTGTTCAGTTACACTCTCCAACCCGCTCTGAAAACGCTCTGCCGAACCCTCTCTTTTTATTTAGGGTGGTCCCTAGTTCCAAAATGGTTGCAGCCATCTAAAGGATGTGGGTTCAGACAAGCTGCTTCCTTCAAATTATTTCTATCTTAAAAGAATGTTCTTGTCTACACCAGGTGTCTTCATTCAGTTCAAAGCTGACATCCTTATCAGCCGTGCACTTCTCCATGTAGCCCTCCTCGTCTTGTAGGAGGGTTTCCTGCTGTATTTCTCCAATGTCGTGTCGCCCTGCTCCTTGTTGCTGAGTCTGCATGTGAACCTAAAAAACAACTTGCACACATCCTGCACAAACACATATATCATTCTCAAGCAGTTAAAGCAAATGTAAGATAAATTCTATGTACAATTATTTCAACACCCATCACCACAGCCAAGCACACTGGGCTCCCCAGGACAGCACACGGGGCCCCCCAGCACCACAGCCCGCCTGGCTCTCCATCAGAGCCTGGTCACAGCGCTCCGCAGCAGAGCCTGTCTACACGGCTCCCCAGCACCACAGCCCAGCACACCGGGCTCCCCAGCCCAGCTGACCGGGCTCCCCAGCACTGCACACGGGGCCCCCCAGCACCACAGTCCGCCTGGCTCTCCATCAGAGCCTGTTCACTCCGCTCCCCAGCAGAGCCTGTTCAAACCACTCCCCAGAAGAGCCTGTACACACGGCTCCCCAGCACCACAGCCCAGCACACCGGGCTCCCCAGCCTAGCTCAACGGGCTCCCCAGTACAGCACACGGGGCCCCCCAGCACAGCACACGGGGCTTCCCAGCACAGCAGCCCGCCTGGCTCTCCATCAGAGCCTGTTCACTCCGCTCCCCAGCAGAGCCTGTTCAAACCACTCGCCAGCAGAGCCTGTCCTCACGGCTCCCCAGCACCACAGCCCAGCACACCGGGCTCCTCAGCCAAGCACACCGGGCTCCCCAGCCCAGCTCACAGGGCCCCCCAGCACAGCACACGGGGGCCCCCAGCACCACAGCCCGCCTGGCTCTCCATCAGAGCCTGTTCACACCGCTTCCCAGCAGAGCCTGTCTACACGGCTCCCCAGCACCACAGCCCAGCACACCGGGCTCCCCATCCCAGCTCACCGGGCTCCCCAGCACAGCTCACAGGGCTCCCCAGCACAGCACACTGGGCCCCCCAGCACAACAACCCGCCTGGCTGTCCAGCAGAGCCTTTTCAAACCACTCCCCAGCAGAGCCGGTCCACACGGCTCCCCAGTCCCACAGCCCAGCACACCGAGCTCCCCAGCCCTGCTCACAGGGCCCCCCAGCAAGGCACACGGGGGCCCCCAGCACCACGGCCCAGCTGGCTCTCCATCAGAGCCTGTTCACACCGCTCCCCAGCAGAGCCTGTCTACACGGCTTCCCAGCAACACTGCCCAGCACACCTGGCTCCCCAGCCCAGCTCACCAGGCTCCCCAGCACAGCACACCGGGCCCCCCAGCACCACAGCCCGCCTGGCTCTCCATCAGAGCTTGTTCAAACCTCTCCCCAGCAGAGACTGTCCATACGGCTCCCCAGCAGAACAGCCCTGGACACCGGTCTCCCCAGCCCAGCTAACCGGGCTGCCCAGCACAGCACACGGGGGCCTCCAGCATCACAGCCCGCCTGGCTGCCCAGCAGAGCCTGTTCAAACCACTCCCCAGCAGTCCCTGTCCACACGGTTCCCCAGCAGCAAAGCCGAGCACAGCGGGCTCCCCAGCACAGCTCACGGGGGCAACCAGCACCACTTCCCGCCTGGCTCTCCATCATGGCCTGTTCACACCGCTCCCCAGCAGAGCTTGTCTACACGGCTCCCCAGCAGCACAGCCCAGCACACCGGGCTGCGCAGCCCAGCTCACCGGGCTCCCCAGCACAGCACACGGGGGCAACCAGCACCACATCCCGCCTGGCTCTCCATCATGGCCTGTTCACACCGCTCCCCAGCAGAGCTTGTCTACACGGCTCCCCAGCAGCACAGCCCAGCACACCGGGCTGCGCAGCCCAGCTCACCGGGCTCCCCAGCACAGCACACGGGGGCCCTCAGCATGACAGCCCGCCTGGCTCTCCATCAGAGCCTGTTCAGCCGCTCCCCAGCACAGCCTGTCCAAACGCCTCCCGAGCAGCACAGCCCAGAACACCGGGCTCCCCAGCCCAGCTCACCGGGCTCCCCAGCACAGCACACGGGGCCCCCCAGCAGAGCCTGTCTACACGTTTGGCCAGCACCACAGCCGAGCACACCGGGCTCGCCAGCCAAGTTCACCGGGCCCCCCAGCACCGCACACGGGGTCCCCCAGCACCACAGCCCGCCTGGCTCTCCATCAGAGCCTGTTCACACCGCTCCCAAGGAGAGCCTGTCAACACGGCTCCCCAGCACCACAGCACATCACACCGGGCTCCCCAGTCCAGCTGACCGGGCCCCCCAGAACAGCACACGGGGGCCCCCAGCACCACAGCCCGCCTGGCTCTCCATCAGAGCATGTTCACACCGCTCCCCAGCAGAGCCGGTCCACACGGCTCCCCAGCAGCACAGAACAGCACACCGGCTTCCACAGCACAGCACACGCGGGCCCCCAGCACCACGGCCCGCCTTGCTCTCCAGCAGAGCCTGTTCAAACCACTCCCAAGCAGAGCCGGTCCACACGGTTCCCCAGCAGCCAAGCCCAGCACACTGGCCTCCCAAGCCCAGCTCACCGGGCTCCCCAGCATAGACCACGGGTCCCCCCAGCACCTCAGCCCACCTGGCTTTCCAGCAGAGCCTCTTCACAAGGCTACCCAGCAGAGCCTGTCCACACGGCTCCCCAGCAGCACAGCCCAGCACACCAGGCTCCACAGCCGATCTCACTGGGCTCCGCAGCACAGCACACGGGGCCACCCAGCACCACAGCCCAGCACACCGGGCTCCCCAGCCAAGCTCACAGGGCTCCCCAGCACAGCACACGGGGGCCCCCAGCACCACAGCCCGCCTGGCTCTCCATCAGAGCCTGTTCAAACCATTCCCCAGCAGAGACTGTCCATACGGCTCCCCAGCACCACAGCCCAGCACACCGGGCTCCCCAGCTCAGCTCACCGGGCTCCCCAGCCCAGCACACCGGGCTCCCAAGCCCAGCTCACCGGGCTCCCCAGCACAGCACACGGGGCCCCCCAGCACCACAGCCCGCCTGGCTCGCCAGCAGAGCCTGTTCAAACCACTCCCCAGCAGTCCCTGTCCACACGGCTCCCCAGCAGCACAGCATAGCACAGCGGATTCCCCGGCCAAGCTCACCGGGCTCCCCAGCACAGCACACGGGGGCCACCAGCACCACATCCCGCCTGGCTCTCCATCATGGCCTGTTCACACCACTCCCCAGCAGAGCCTATTGAAACCACTCCCCAGCAGAGCCTGTCCACACGGCTCCCCAGCACCAAAGCCCAGCAAACCGGGCTCCTAAGCCCAGCTCACAGGGCTCCCCAGTACAGCACACGGGGGCCCCCAGCACCACAGCCCGCCTGGCTGTCCAGCAGAGCCTTTTCAAACCACTCCCCAGCAGAGCCTGTCCACACGGCTCCACAGCACCACAGCACAGCACACCGGGATCCCCAGCCCAGCTCACCGGGCCCACCAGCACAGCATACGGGGGCCCCCAGCACCACAGCCTTCCTGGCTCTCCATCAGAGCCTGTTCACACCGCTCCGCAGCAGAGCCTGTCTACACGGCTCCCCAGCACCACAGCCCAGCACACCGGGCTCCCCAGCACAGCACACCGGGCCCCCCAGCACCAATGCCCGCCTGGCTCCCCAGCAGAGCCTGTCCACACGGCTCCCCAGAAGCACAGCCCAGCACACCGGGATCCCCAGCACAGCACAGGGGGCCCCCAGCACCACAGCCCGCCTGGCTCTCCAGCAGAGCCTCTTCACACCGCTCCCCAGCAGAGCCTGTCTACACGGCTCCCCAGCAGCACAGCCCGCCTGGCTCTCCATCAGAGCCTGTTCAAACCGCTCCCAAGCAGATCCTGTCAACACGGCTCCCCAGCACCACAGCCCAGCACACGGGGCTCCCCAGCCCACCACACCGGGCTCCGCAGCACAGCACACGGGGCCCCCCAGCATCACAGCCCGAATGGCTCGCCAGCAGACCCTGTCTACACGGCTCCCCATCACCACAGTCCAGCACACCGGGCTCCCCAGCACCACAGCCCAGCACACGGGGCTCACCAGCCCAGCTCACCGGGCTCCCCAGCACAGCACACGGTGGCCCCAAGCTCCACAGCCCGCCTGGCTGTCCAGCAGAGCCTGTTCACACCGCTCCCCAGAAGAGCCTGTCCACAGGGCTCCCCAGCAGAACAGCCCAGCACACCGGGCTCCCCAGCACAGCACACGGGGGCCCCCAGCACCACAGCACGCCTTGCTTCCCATTAGAGCCTGTCCACACGGGGCCCGCCAGCACCACAGCCCGAATGGCTCGCCAGCAGACCCTGTCTACACGGCTCCCCAGGACCACAGCCCAGCACACCGGGCTCCCTAGCCCAGATCACCGGGCTCCCCAGCACAGCACACGGGGGCCCCCAGCACCACAGTCCGAATGGTTCTCCATCAGACCCTGTTCACACCGCTCCCCAGCAGAGCCTGTCCACACAGCTCCCCAGCACCACAGCCCAGCACACCCGGCTCCCCAGCCAAGCTCAACGGGCTCCTGAGCACAGCTTTCGGGGGCCCCCAGCACCACAGCCCGCCTGGCTCTCCATCAGGGCCTGTTCACACCAATCCGCATGAGACCCTGTCTACACGGCTCCCCAGCACCACAGCCCAGCACACCGGGCTCCCCAGCCCAGATCACCGGGCTCCCCAGGACAGCACACGTGGCCCCCCAGCACCACAGGCCGCCTGGCTCTCCATCAGAGCCTGGTCACAGCGCTCAGCAGCAGAGCCTGTCCACACGGCTCCCCATCAGAGCCTGTCCACACGGGGCCCGCCAGCACCACAGCCCGAATGGCTCGCCAGCAGACCCTGTCTACACGGCTCCCCAGCACCACAGCCCAGCACACCGGGCTCCCCAGCACAGCACACGGGGCCCCCCAGCACCACAGCCCGCCTGGCTCTCCATCAGAGCCTGTTCAAACCACTCCCCAGCAGAGCCTGTCCACAAGGCAACCCAACAGCAAAGCCCAGCACACCGGGCTCCCCAACCCAGCACACCGGGCACCGAAGCACAGCACGCCGGGCCCCCCAGCACCGCAGCCCGAATGGCTCCCCAGCAGAGCCTGTCTACACGGCATCCCAGCACCACAACCCAGGACACCGGGCTCCCCAGCACCACAGCCCAGCACACGGGGCCCCCCAGCACCACAGCCCGCCTGGCTCTCCATCAGAGCCTGTTCACACCGCTCCCAAGAAGAGCCTGTCCACACGGCTCCCCAGCAGCAAAGCCCAGTTCACAGGCCTCCCCATCACAGAACACGGGGACCCCCAGCACAGCTCAACGGGCTCAACAGCACAGCACACGGGGCCCCCAAGCACCACATCCCGCCTGGCTCTCCATCAGAGCCTGTTCACACCGCTCCCTAGCAGAGCCTGTCCACACGGCTCCCCAGCAGCACAGCCCAGTTCACAGGCCTCCCCATCGCAGAACACGGGCCCCCCCAGCACCACAGCCCGCCTGGCTCTCCAGCAGAGCCTAATCACATCGCTCCCCAGCAGAGCCTGTCAACACGGCTCCCCAGCAGCACAGCCCAGCACACCGGGCTCCCCAGCCCACCTCACCGGGCTTCCAAACACAGCACACGTGGCCCCCCAGCACCACAGCCCGCCTGGCTCTCCAGCAGAGCCTGTTCAAACCGCTCCCCAGCTCACCCTGTCCACACGGCTCACCAGCACCACAGAACAGCACACCGGGCTCCCCAGCCCAGCTCAACGGGCTCCCCAGCACAGCACACGTGGTCCCCCAGCACCACAGCCCGGCTGGATCTCCATTAGAGCCTGTTCACACCGCTTCCCAGCATAGCCCGTCTACACGGCTCCCCAGCACAACAGCCAGGCACACCAGGCTGCCCAGCCCAGCTCACCGGGTTCCCCAGCACAGCACACGGGGGCCCTCAGCACGACAGCCCGCCATGCTCTCCATCAGAGCCTGTTCACACCGCTCCCCAGCAGAGCTTGTCCACACGGCTCCCCAGCACCACAGCCCAGCACACCGGGCTCCCCAGCCCTGCTCACCCGGCTCCTCAGCACAGCACACGGGGGCCCCCAGCACAGCTCACCGGGCTACCCTGAACCACAGTCCGCCTGGCTCTCCATCAGAGCCTGTTCACACCGCTCCCTAGCAGAGCATGTCCACACGGCTCCCCAGCAGCACAGCCCAGTTCACAGGCCTCCCCATCACAGAACACGGGGCCCCCCAGCACCACAGCCCACCTGACTCTCCTGCAGAGCCTGTTCAAACCACTCGCTAGCAGAGCCTGTTTACACGGCTACCCAGCACCACAGCCCAGCTCACCGGGCTCCCCAGCACAGCACACGGGGCCCCCCAGCACCACAGCGCGCCTGGCTCTCGAGCAGAGCCTGTTCAAACCCCTCCCGAGCAGAGCCTGTTCACAAGGTTCTCCAGCACCACAGCCCAGCACACCGGGCTCCCCAGCCTAGCTCAACGAGATCCCCAGCACAGCACACGGGGCCCCCCAGCACCACAGCCGCCTGGCTCTCAATCAGATCCTGTTCAACCCTCTCCCCAGCAGAGCCTGTCCACACGGCTCCCCAGCACCACAGCCCACCACACCGGGCTCCCCAGCCCAACTCAACGGGCTGCCCAGCACAGCACACGGGGCTCCCCAGCACCAAAGCCCGCCTGGCTCTCCATCAGAGCCTGTTCACACCGCTCCCCAGCAGAGCCTGTCCACACCCCTCCCCAGCACAACAGCCCAGAACACCGGGCTCCCCAGCCGAGCCAACGGGCTCCCCATCACTGAACAGGGGGCCCCCCAGAACCACAGCCCGCCTGGCTCTCCATCAGAGCCTTTTCACACCGCTCCGCAGCAGAGCCTCTCTACACTGCTCCCCAGCACCACAGCCCAGCACACCGTACTCCCCCGCCAAGCTCACCGGGCTCCCCAGCACAGGACACGGGGCCCCCCAGCACCACAGCCGTCCTGGCTCTCCGTCAGAGCCATTTCACAGCGCTCCGCAGCAGAGCCTCTCCACACGCCTCCCCAGCAGCACAGCCCAGCACACCGGGCTCCCCAGCCCAGCTCAACGGTCTCCCCAGCACAGCACACGGGGCCCCCCAGCACAGCACACGGGGCTTCCCAGCACAACAGCCTGTTCACTCCGCACCCCAGCAGACCCTGTTCAAACCACTCGCCAGCAGAGCCTTTCCACACGGCTCCCAAGCACCACAGCCCAGCACACCGGGCTCCCCAGCCCAGCACACCGGGCTCCTCAGCCCAGCTCACCGGGCTCCCCAGCACAGCACACGGGGCCCCCCAGCACAGCACACGGGGCTTCCGAGCACAACAGCCCGCCTGGCTCTCCATCAGAGCCTGTTCACTCCGCTCCCCAGCAGAGCCTGTTCAAACCACTCGCCAGGAGAGCCTATCAACACGGCTCCCCAGCACCACAACCCAGCACACCGGGCTCCTCAGCCCAGCTCACAGGGCTCCCCAGCACAGCACAAGGGGGCCCCCAGCACCACAGCCCGCCTGGCTATCCAGCAGAGCCTTTTCAAACCACTCGCCAGCAGAGCCTGTCCACACGGCTCCCCTGCACCAAAGCCCAACACACCGGGCTCCCCAGCCCAGCTCAACGGGCTCCCCAGCACCACAGCCCAGCACACGGGGCTCCCCAGCCCTGCACACCGGGATCCCCAGCACAGCACACCGGGCCCCCCAGCACCACAGCCCGCCTGGCTCTCCATCCGAGCCTGTTCAAACCACTCCCCAACAGAGCCTGTCCACACGGCAACCCAGCAGCACAGCCCAGCACACCGGGCTCCCCAGCCCATCTCACCGGGCTCCCCATCACAGCACACGGGGCCCCCCAGCACCACAGCCCGAATGGCTCGCCAGCAGAGCCTGTCTACACGGCTCGCCACCACCACAGCCCAGCACACCGGGCTCCCTAGCCCAGCTCACCGGGCTCCACAGCACAGCACACGGGGGCCCCCAGCACCACAGCCCGCCTGGCTGTCCAGCAGAGCCTGTTCACACCACTTGCATATCAGGCTCAACTTAGTGTGGATGATGCTGTCATCTATCTTCTGCAGCGTGCTCACTCACACCTGGATAGTGTTAAAGGCTCGGTGAGAATCATGTTTTTTGATTTCTCGAGTGCCTTTAATACTATTCAGCCCGTTTTGATGAGTGGCTAGCTGCTCGGGATGGGTGTCAGCTCCTCCACAGTCTCCTGGATTGCTGACTACCTGTCTGGCAGGCCTCAGCATGTGCGGCTGGGCGACACCCTGTCTGATACTGTGGTCAGCAATGTAGGAGCTCCCCAGGGCACTGTCCTGTCTCCTTTCCTGTTCACTCTGTACACCTCTGATTTCCAGTACAGCTCCGGGTCCTGCCACCTGCAGAAGTTCTCTGATGACTCTGCGGTGGTGGGGTGTATCAGGGATGGACAGGAGCTGGAGTACAGGACACTGATTGCAGACTTTGTGGAGTGGTCCCAGGCAAACCATCTGCTCCTGAATGTGGACAAGACCAAGGAGCTGGTCATCGACTTCAGGAGAAAGAGGACACCCGTGGAGCCTATCACCATCCAGGGCTCAGAGGTGGAGATAGTGGACTGCTATAAATATCTGGGAGTCCATGTGAACAGCAGACTGGACTGGAGGGACAACTGCAACGCTGTCTACAAGAAGGGCATGAGCAGACTGTACTTCCTGAGGAAGCTCAGGTCTTTTAATGTGTGCAGTAAACTGCTGGAGATCTTCTACCAGTCTGTGGTCTCCAGTGCTCTGTACTTCGCTGTGGCCTGCTGGGGCAGCAGTACCTCCAAAAGGGACATCTCTCGGATGGACAAACTGATCCGCAAAGCTGGGCAGGTTGTTGGCTGTCAGCTGGAGTCATTTGTGACAGTGAGGGACAGGAGAACACTGGACAAACTGCTCTCCATCATGGACAACCCTACTCACCCACTCCACCGGACTGTAGATGGGCAAAGGAGCTCCTTCTCCAATAGGCTCTTACAGCTGCGCTGTCACAGTGAGCGCTACAAGAACACTTTCATACCATTCTCCATACAGCTGTACAATAACTCCCCACTCTGTGACAGATAACGCACATCTATCTCACCACTGTGTAAACTGGCACTGCACTATAGAAATCACTTGTTACATGTTGTATATATTGTAAATTTTTAAATTTCCATATTTCTAAATATTACTTCAGATTGCTTATTTTTATTTTATTATACTTTTTTGTAATGTGTAGTAGATAGTACCTATTCTATTTTATTATTGTTATTATTATAATTATTATTATTATTATTATTATTATTATTATTATTATTATTATATTATACTTTTATACTATTATTATTATTATAATTATATTATTATTATTATTGTCATTATTTTTATCTTTATTATTATTATTATTTTTATCTTTATACTGATTACTTTATTACTTTATTTTATATCTTACTTGTGCTGTCCTTTTCCTCTTATATCTCTGTCCTGAGCTACTGTGACAACAAAATTTCCCTTGTGGATGAATAAAGTCTGTCTAAGTCTAAGTCTAAGTCTAAGTGCCCAGCCGAGCCTGTCCACACGGCTCCCCAGCACAACAGCCCCGCACACGGGGTTCCCCAGCCCAGCTCACCGGGGTCCCCAGCACAGCACACGGGGGCCCCCAGCACCACAGCCCGCCTGGCTCTCCAGCAGAGACTGTTCAAACCACTCCCCAGCAGAGCCTGTCCACACGGCTCCCCAGCAGAGCGTGTCCACACGGCTCCCAAGCACCACAGCCCAGGACACCGGGCTCCACATTCCAGCTCAACGGGCTCCGCAGCACAGCACACGGGGGCCCCCAGCACCACAGCCCGCCTGGCTATCCAGCAGAGCCTGTCCACACGGCTCCCCAGCACCACAGCCCAACACACCGGGCTCCGAAGCCCAGCTCAACGGGCTCCCCAGCACAGCACACGGGGGCCCCCCAGCACCACAGCACGCCTTGCTCTCCATCAGAGCCTGTCTACACGGCTCCCCAGCACCACAGCCCAGCACACCGGGCTCCCCAGCCCAGCTCAACGGGCTCCCCAGCACAGCACACGGGGCCCCCCAGCACCACAGCCCGAATGGCTCGGCAGCAGAGCCTGTCTACACGGCTGGCCACCACCACAGCCCAGGACACCGGGCTCCCCAGCCCAGCTTACCGGGCTCCACAGCACAGTACACGGGGGCCCCAAGCACCACAGCCCGCCTGGCTGTCCAGCAAAGCCTGTTCACACCGCTCCCCAGCCGAGCCTGTCCACACGGCTCCCCAGCACAACAGCCCCGCACACGGGGTTGCCCAGCCCAGCTCACCGGGGTCCCCAGCACAGCACACGGGGGCCCCCAGCACCACAGCCCGCCTGGCTCTCCAGCAGAAACTGTTCAAACCAGTCCCCAGCAGAGCCTGTCCACACGGCTCCCCAGCAGAGCCTGTCCACACGGCTCCCAAGCACCACAGCCCAGCACACCGGGCTCCACATTCCAGCTCAACGGGCTCCGCAACACAGCACACGGGGACCCCCAGCACCACAGCCCGCCTGACTCTCCATCAGAGCCTGTTCAACCCTTTCCCCAGCACAGCCTGTCTACACGGTCCCCATCACCACAGCCCAGCACACAGGGATCCCCAGCCCAGCTCACCGGGCCCCCCAGCACAGCACAGGGGGCCCCCCAGCACCACAGCCCGCATGGCTCTCCATCAGAGCCTGTTCAACCTTCTCCCGAGCACAGCCTGTCCACACCCCTCCCCAGCACAACAGCCCAGAACACCGGGCTCCCCAGCTGAGCCAACGGGCTCCCCATCACCGAACAGGGGGCCCCCCAGAACCACAGCCCGCCTGGCTCTCCATCAGAGCCTGTTCAGACCGCTCCCCGCCAAAGCCTGTCTACACGGCTCCCCAGCAGCACAGCCCAGCACACCAGGCTCCCCAGCCCAGTTCACCGGGCTCCCGAGCACGGCACACGGGGCCCCCCAGCACAACAACCCGCCTGGATCTCCATCAGTGCCTGTTCACATGGCTCCCCAGCAGAACAGCCCAGCACACCGGGCTCCTCAGCCCAGCTCACCGGGCTCCCCAGCACCACAGCCCGCCTGGCTCTCCATGAGAGCCTGTTCAAACCACTCCCCAGCAGAGCCTGTCCACACGGCTCCCCAGCACCACAGCCCCTGCACACCGGGCTCCCCGGCCCAGCTCACTGGGCTCCCCAGCACAGCACACCGGGGCCCCCAGCACCACAGCCCGCCTGGCTCTCCAGCAGAGAATGTTCACACGGCTGCCCAGGACCACAGCCCACCACACCGGGCTCCCCAGCACAGCTCACCGGGCTCCCCAGCACAGCACACGGGGGCCCCCAGCACCACAGCCCGCCTGGTTCTCCAGCAGAGCCAGTTCACCCCGCTCCCCAGCAGAGCCTGTCCACACGGCTCCCCAGCAGCACAGCCCAGCACGCCGGGTTCCCCAGCACAGCACACGGGGGCCCCCAGCACCACAGCTCGCCTGGCTCTCCAGCAGAGCCTGTTCACACTGCTGACCAGCACAGCCTGTCTACACGGCTCCCCAGCACCACAGCCTAGCTCACTGGGCTCCCCAGCACAGCACACGGGGGCCCCCGGCACAACAGCCCACCTGGCTCTCCATCAGAGCCTGTTCACACGGCTCCCCAGCAGAGCCTTTCCACACTGCTCCCCAGCACCACAGCCCAGCACACCGGGCTCCCCAGCCCAGCTCACCGGGCTCCCCAGCACAGCACACGGGGCCCCCCAGCATCACAGCCGGAATGGCTCCCCAGCAGAGCCTGTCTACACGGCTCGCCAGCAGCACAGCCCAGCACACCGCAGCACAGCCCGCCTGGCTCTCCATCAGAGCCTGTTCATACCGCTCCCCAGCAGATCCTGTCCCCACGGCTGCCCAGCAGCACAGCCCAGCACACTGGCCTCCAAAGCCCAGCTCACCGGGCTTCCCAGCACAGCACACGGGGCCCCCCAGCACCACAGCCCACTTGGCTCTCCATCAGAGCCTCTTCACACCGCTCCCCAGCAGAGCCTGTCTACACGGCTCCCCAGCAGCACAGCCCAGCACACCGGGCTCCCCAGCCAAGCTCACGGGGCTTCCCAGCACAGCACACGGGGCCCTCCAGCACCACAGCCCACCTGGCTCTCCATCAGAGCCTCTTCACACCGCTCCCCAGCAGAGCCTGTCTACACGGCTCCCCAGCAGCACAGCCCAGCACACCGGGCTCCCCAGCCAAGCTCACCGGGCTCCCCAGCACAGCACACGGGGCCCGTCAGCACCACAGCCCAGCACACCGGGCTCCACAGCACATCACACGGGGGCCCCCAACAACACAGCCCGCGTTGCTCTCCAGCAGAGCCTGTTCAAACCACTCCCCAGCACAGCCTGTCCACAAGCCTCCCGAGCAGCACAGCCCAGAACACCGGGCTCCCCAGCCCAGCTCACCGCACTCCCCAGCACAGCACACGGGGGCCGCCAACACCACAGCCCGCCTGGCTCTCCAGCAGAGCCTGTTCACACCGCTCCTCAGCAAAGCCGGTCCACACGGCTACCCAGCAGTACACCCTAGGACACCGGGCTCCCCATCCCAGATCACCGGGCTCCCCAGCACAGCACACGGGAGGCCCCCAGCACCACAGCCCGCCTGGATCTCCAGCAGAGCCTGTTCAAACCAATCCCCAGCACAGCCTGTCCACACGCCTCCCCAGCAGCACAGCCCAGCACACCGGGCTCCCCAGCCCAGCTCACCTGGCTCCCCAGCAAAGCACACGGGGCCCCCCAGCACCACAGCCCGCCTGACTCTCCATCAGAGCCTGTTCACACCGCTCCTCAGCAGAGCCTGTCCACACGGCTCGCCAGTACCACAGCCCAGCACACCGGGCTCCCCTGCACAGCTCACGGGGCCCCCCAGCACAGCACACGGGGGGCCCCCAGCACCACAGCCCGCCTGGCTCTCCAGCAGAGCCTGTTCAAACCAATCCCCAGCACAGCCTGTCCACACGCCTCGCCAGCAGCACAGCCCAGCACACCGGGATCCCCAGCAAAGCACACGGGGGCCCCCAACACCACAGGCCGCCTGGCTTTCCATCAGAACCTGTTCACACCGCTCCCAAGCAGAGCCTGTCTACACGGCTCCCCAGCAACACAGCCCAGCACACCGGGCTCCCCATCCCAGCTCACCGGGCTCCCCAGCACAGCACACTTGGCCCCCCAGCACCACAGTGCGCCTGGCTCTCCATCAGAGACTGTTCACACCGCTCCCCAGCAGAGCCTGTTCACTCCGCTCCCCAGCAGAGCCTGTCTACACGGTTCCCCAGCACCAAAGCCCTGCACACCGGGCTCCCCAGCACCACAGCCCAGCACACTGGCCTCCCCAGCCAATCTCACCGCGCTACGCAGAACAGGACACGGGGCACCCCAGCCCAGCTCACCGGGCTCCCCAGCACAGCACACGGGGGCCCCCAGCACCACAGCCAGCCTGGCTCTCCATCAGAGCCTCTTCACACAGCTCCCCAGCAGAGCCTTTCCACACGGCTCCCCAGCACCACAGCCCAGCACACCGGGCTCCCCAGTCCTGCTCACCGGCCTCCGTAGCAGAGCACACGGGGGCCCCCAGCACCACAGCCCGGCTGGCTCTCCATCAGAGACTGTTCACACCGCTCCCCAGCAGAGCCTGTCTACAAGGCTCCCGAGCAGCACAGCCCAGCACACCGCAGCACAGCCCGCCTGGCTCTCCAGCAGAGCCTGTTCTCACCGCTCCCAAGCTGAGCCGGTCCACACGGCTCCCCAGCAGCACAGCCCAGCACACTGGCCTCCCAAGCCCAGCTCACCGGGCTCCTCAGCACAGAACACAGGGGCCCCCCAGCACCTCAGCCCACCTGGCTTTCCAGCAGAGCCTCTTCACAAGGCTCCCCATCACAGCCTGTCCACACGGCTCCCCAGCAGCACAGCCCAGCACACCAGGCTCCACAGCCTATCTCACCGGGCTCCCCAGCAAAGCACACGGGGCCACCCAGCACCACAGCCCGCCTGGCTCTCCAGCAGAGCCTGTTCAAAACACTCCCCAGCAGAGCCTTTCCACACGGCTCCCCAGCAGCACACGGGGGCCCCCAGCACCACAGCCCGCCTGGCTCTCCAGCAGAATCTGTTCAAACCATTCCCCAGCACAGCCTGTCCACACGCCTCCCCAGAAGCACAGCCCAGCACACCGGGCTGCCCAGCCAAGCTCACCGGGCTCCCCAGCAAACCACACCGGGGCCCCCAACACCACAGCCCGCCTGGTTCTCCATCAGAGCCTGTTCAAACCTTTCCCCAGCAGAGACTTTCCGTACGGCTCCCCAGCAGCGCAGCCCTGCACACAGGGCTCCCCAGCCCAGCTAACCGGGCTCCCCAGCACAGCACACGGGGGCCCCCAGCACCACAGCCTGCCTGCCTCTCCAGCAGAGCCTGTTCACACAGCTCCCCAGCAGAGCCAGTATGCACGGCTCCCCAGCAGCACTGCCCTGAACACCAGGCTCCCCAGCCAGGCTCACCAGGCTCTACAGCACAGCACACGGGGGCCCCCAGCACCACAGCCCGCCAGGTTCTGCAGCAGAGCCTGTCCACACGGCTCACCAGCAGCACAGACCAGCACACCGGGCTCCCCAGTAGAGCACACGGGGGGCCCCAGCAAAAAACACGGGGCCCCCCTGCACCACAGCCCGCCTGGCTCTCCATCAGAGCCTGTTCAAACCTTTCCCCAGCAGAGACTGTACATACGGCTCCCAAGGAGCACAGCCTTGCACACCGGGCTCCTCAGCCCAGCTCACGGGGCTCCCCAGCACAGCACACGGGGGCCCCCAGCACCACAGCCCGCCTGGCAATGCAGCAGACCCTTTTCAAACCACTCCCCAGCCGAGCCTGTCGACACGGCTCCCCAGCACCACAGCCCAACACACCGGGCTCCGAAGCCCAGCTCAACGGTCTCCCCAGCACAGCACACGGGGCCCCCCAACACCACAGCCCGCCTGGCTCTCGAGCAGAGCCTGTTCAAACCACTCCCCCAGCAGAGCCTGTCCACACGGCTCCCCAGCACCACAGCCCAGCACACCGGGCTCCCCAGCCCAGCTCAACGGGCTCCCCAGCACAGCACACGGGGCCCCCCAGCACAGCACACGGGCCCCCCCATCACAGCACACGGGGCTTCCCAGCACAACAACCCGCCTGGCTCTCCATCAGAGCCTGTACAAAACTCTCCTCAGCAGAGCCTGTCCACACGGCTCCCCAGCACCACAGCCCAGCAGACCGGGATCCCCAGCACAGCACATGGGGGCCCCCAGCAACACAGCCCGCCTGGCTCTCAATCAGAGCCTGTTCAAACCACTCCCCAGCAGAGCCTGTCCACATGGCTCCCCAGCAGCACAGCCCAGCACACCGGGCTCCCCAGCCCAGCACACGGGGCCCCCCAGCACCACAACCCTGCCTGCCTCTCCAGCAGAGCCTGTTCACACAGCTCCCCAGCAGAGCCAGTATGCACGGCTCCCCAGCAGCACTGCCCTGAACACCAGGCTCCCCAGCCAGGCTCACCAGGCTCTACAGCACAACACACGGGGGCCCCCAGCACCACAGCCCGCCAGGTTCTGCAGCAGAGCCTGTCCACACGGCTCACCAGCAGCACAGACCAGCACACCGGGCTCCCCAGTAGAGCACACGGGGGGCCCCAGCAAAAAACACGGGGCCCCCCTGCACCACAGCCCGCCTGGCTCTCCATCAGAGCCTGTTCAAACCTTTCCCCAGCAGAGACTGTACATACGGCTCCCAAGGAGCACAGCCTTGCACACCGGGCTCCTCAGCCCAGCTCACGGGGCTCCCCAGCACAGCACACGGGGGCCCCCAGCACCACAGCCCGCCTGGCACTGCAGCAGACCCTTTTCAAACCACTCCCCAGCCGAGCCTGTCCACACGGCTCCCCAGCACCACAGCCCAACACACCGGGCTCCGAAGCCCAGCTCAACGGTCTCCCCAGCACAGCACACGGGGCCCCCCAGCACCACAGCCCGCCTGGCTCTCGAGCAGAGCCTGTTCAAACCACTCCCCCAGCAGAGCCTGTTCAAACCACTCCCCCAGCAGAGCCTGTCCACACGGCTCCCCAGCACCACAGCCCAGCACACCGGGCTCCCCAGCCCAGCTCAACGGGCTCCCCAGCACAGCACACGGGGCCCCCCAGCACAGCACACGGGCCCCCCCATCACAGCACACGGGGCTTCCCAGCACAACAACCCGCCTGGCTCTCCATCAGAGCCTGTACAAAACTCTCCTCAGCAGAGCCTGTCCACACGGCTCCCCAGCACCACAGCCCAGCAGACCGGGATCCCCAGCACAGCACATGGGGGCCCCCAGCAACACAGCCCGCCTGGCTCTCAATCAGAGCCTGTTCAAACCACTCCCCAGCAGAGCCTGTCCACATGGCTCCCCAGCAGCACAGCCCAGCACACCGGGCTCCCCAGCCCAGCACACGGGGCCCCCCAGCACCACAGCCCCCCTGGCGCTCCATCACAGCCTGTTCACACCGCTCCCCAGCAGAGCCTTTCCACGCTGCTCCCCAGCACCACAGCCCAGCACACCGGGCTCCCGAGCCCTTTTCACCCGGCTCCCCAGCACAGCACACGGGGGCCACCAGCACAGCTCACCGGGCTCCCCTGAACCACAGCCCTCCTGGCTCTCCATCAGAGCCTGTTCAACTCTCTCCCCAGCAGAGCCTGTCCACACGGCGCCCCAGCACCACAGCCCAGCACACCGGGCTCCCCAGCACAGCACACGGGGCCCCCCAGCACCACAGCCCGCCTGACTCTCTAGCAAAGCCTTTTCAAACCACTCGCCAGCAGAGCCTGTCAACACGGCTACCCAGCAATACAGCCCAGCTCACCGGGCTCCTCTGCCCAGCTCATTGGGCTCCCCAGCACAGCACACGGGGCCCCCCAGCACCACAGCCCACATGGATCTCGAGCAGAGCCTGTTCAAACCACTCTCGAGCAGAGCCTTTCCACACGGCTCTCCAGCACCACAGCCCAGCACAACGGGCTCCCCAGCCCAGCTCAACGAGATCCCCAGCACAGCACACGGGGCCCCCCAGCACCACAGACCGCCTGGCTCTCCATCAGATCCTGTTCAACCCTCTCCCCAGCAGAGCCTGTCCACACGGCTCCCCAGCACCACTGCCCACCACACCGGGCTCCCCAGCAAAACTCAACGGGCTCCCCAGCACAGCACACGGGGCTTCCCACCACCACATCCCGCCTGGCTCTCCATCAGAGCCTGTTCACTCCGCTCCCCAGCAGAGCCTGTTCAAACCACTCCCCAGAAGAGCCTGTCCACACGGCTCCCCAGCACCACAGCCCAGCACACCGGGCTCCCCAGCCCAGCTCAAGGGGCTCCCCAGCACAGCACACGGGTCCCCCTAGAACCACAGCCCGCCTGGCTCTCCATCAGAGCCATTTCACACCTCTCCCCAGCAGAGCCTGTCCACACGGCTCCCCAGCACCACAGCCCAGCTCAACGGGCTCCCCAGCACAGCACACGGTGGCCCCAAGCACCACAGCCAGCCTGGTTCTCCATCAGAGCCTGTTCACACCGCTCCCCTGCAGAGCCTGTCTACACGGCTCCCCAGCAGCACAGCCCAGCACACCGCAGCACAGCCCGCTTGGCTCTCCAGCAGAGCCTGTTCACACCGCTCCCCAGCAGAGCCTGTCCACGCGGCTCACCAGCAGCACAGCCCAGCACACCGGGCTCCCCAGCCCAAGTCAACGGGCTCCCCAGCACAGCACACGGGCCCCCCCTGCATAGCACACCGGGCTCCCCAGCCCAGCATACGGGGGCCCCCAGCACCACAGCGCGCCTGGTCCTCCATCAGTGCCTGTTCACACCGCTCCCCTTCAGAGCCTGTCCACACGGCTTCCCAGCACCACAGCCCAGCACACTGGGCTCCGAAGCCCAGCTCACTGGGCTCCCGAGCACAGCACACGGGGGCCCCCAGTACCACAGCCCGGCTGGCTCTCCATCAGAGCCTTTTCACACCGCTCCCCGGCAGAGCCTATCCACACGGCTCCCCAGAAGCACAGCCCAGCACACCGGGCTCCCCAGCCCAGCTCACCAGGGTCCCCAGCACAGAACACGGGGCCCCTCGGCACCACAGCCCGGCTGGCTCTCCATCAGAGCCTGTTCAAACCACTCTCGAGCAGAGCCTTTCCACACGGCTCCCCAGCACCACAGCCCAGCACACCGGGCTCCCCAGCCCAGCTCACCAGGGTCCCCAGCACAGCACAAAGGGCGCCCCCAGCACCAAAGCCCGCCTGGCTCCCCAGAAGAGCCTGTGCACACGGCTCCACAGCAAAACAGCCCAGCACACCGGGCTCCCCAGCCCAGCTCAACGGGCTCCCCAGCACAGCACACGGGGCCACCCAGCACCACAGCAAGCCTGGCTCTCCATCAGTGCCTGTTCACACCACTCCCCAGCAGAGCCTTTCCACACCGCTCCCCAGAAGAGCCTGTGCACACGGCTCCCCAGCAGCACAGCCCAGCAAACCGGGCTCCCCAGCCCAGCTCACCAGGCCCCCCAGCACCACAGCCCGCCTGACTCTCCAGCATAGCCTTTTGAAAACACTCCCCAGAACCACCTGTCGACACGCCTCCCCACCAGCACAGCCCAGCACGCCGGGCTCCCCAGCTCAGCTCACCGGGCTCCCCAGCACAGCACACGGGGGCAGCCAGCACCACATCCCGCCTGGCTCTCCATCATGCCATGTTCACACCGCTCCCCAGCAGAGCCTGTCCACACGGCTCCCCAGCACCACTGCCCAGCACACCGGGCTCCCCAGCCAGGCTCAACGGGCTCCCCAGCATGGAACACGGGGACCCCCAGCACCACAGCCAGCCTGGCTCTCCAGCAGAGCCTGTTCAAACCACTCCCCAGCAGAACCTGTCCACACGGCTCCCCAGCAGCACAGCCCAGTACACCGGGCTCCCCAGCCCAGCTCACCGGGCTCCCCAGCACAGCACACGGGGCTCCCCAGCAGAGCCTGTCTACACGGTTGGCCAGCACCACAGTCCAGTACACCGGGCTCCCCAGCCCAGCTCACCGGGCTCCCCAGCACAGCACACGGGGCTCCCCAGCAGAGCCTGTCTACACGGTTTGCCAGCACCACAGTCCAGTACACCGGGCTCCCCAGCCCAGCTCACAAGGCCCCCCAGCACAGCACACGGCGGCCCCCAGCACCACAGCCCGCATGGCTCTCCATCAGAGCCTGTTCAACCCTTTCCCCAGAAGAGCCTGTCCACACGGCTCCCCAGCACCACAGCCCAGGACACCGGGCTCCCCAGCGCAGCACACGGGGCCCCCCAGCACCACTGCCCGCCTGGCTCTCCATCAGATCCTGTTCAACCCTCTCCCCAGCAGAGCCTGTCCACACGGCTTGCCAGCACCACAGCCCACCACACCGGGCTACCCAGCCCAACTCAACGGGCTCCTCAGCACAGCACACGGGGCTTCCCAGCACCAAAGCCCGCCTGGCTCTCCATCAGAGCCTGTTCACTCCGCTCCCCAGCAGAGCCTGTTAAAACCACTCCCCAGAAGAGCCTGTCCACACGGCTCCCCAGCACCACAGCCCAGAGCACCGGGCTCCTCAGCCCAGCTCACAGGGCTGACCCAGCACAGCACACGGGGGCCCCCAGGACCACAGCCCGCCTGGCTATCCAGCAGAGCCTTTTCAAACCACTCCCCAGCAGAGCCTGTCCACACGGCTCCCCAGCAGCACAGCCCAGCATCCCGGGCTCCCCAGCCCAGCTCACCAGGGTCCCCAGCACAGAATACGGGGCACCCCAGGACCACAGCCCGCCTGGCTCTCCATCAGAGCCAGTTTACACCGCTCCGAGCAGAGCCTGTCTACACGGCTCCCCAGCACCACAGCCCCGAACACCGGGCTCCCCAGCCAAGCTCACCGGGCTCCCCAGCACAGCACACGGGGCCCCCCAGAACCACAGCCCGCCTGGCTCTCCATCAGAGCCTTTTCACACCGCTCCCCAGAAGAGCCTGTCCACACGGCTCCCCAGCAGAGCCTGTCCACACGGCTCCCCAGCACCACAGCCCAGCACAGCGGGCTCCCCAGCACAGCACACGGGGCCCCCCAGCACCACAGCCCACCTGGCTCTCCATCAGGGCCTGTTCACACCGCTCCCCAGCAGAGCCTGTCTACACGGTTCCCCAGCACCACAGCCCAGCACACCGGGCTCCCCAGCACAGATCACCGGGCCCCCCATCACAGCACACGGGGGCCCCCAGCGCCACAGCCCGCCTGGCACTCCCTCAGAGCCTGTTCAAACCACTCCCCAGAAGAGCCTGTCCACACTGCTCCCCAGCACCACAGCCCAGCACACCGGGCTCGACAGCCCAGCTCAACGGGCTCCCCAGCACAGCACACGGGGGCCCCCAGCACAGCTCACCGTGCTACCCTGAACCACAGTCCGCCTGGCTCTCCATCAGAGCCTGTTCAACCCTCTACCCAGCAGAGCCTGTCCACACGGCTCCCCAGCACCACAGCCCAGCACACCGGGCTCCCCAGCCCAGCTCAACGTGCTCCCCAGCACAGCACACGGGCGGCCCCAGCACCACAGCAAGCCTGGCTCTCCATCAGAGCCTGTTCAACCCTCTCCCCAGCACAGCCTGTCTACACGGCTCCCCATCACTACAGCCCAGCACACAGGGATCCCCAGCCCAGCTCACCGGACCACCCAGCACAGCACACGGGGCCCCCCAGCACCACAGCCCGCATGGCTCTTCATCAGAGCCTGTTCAACCCTCTCCCCAGCACAGCCTGTCCACACCGCTCCCCAGCACAACAGCCCAGAACACCGGGCTCCCCAGCCGAGCTCAACGGGCTCCCCAGCACCGAACACGGGGCCCCCCAGAACCACAGCCCGCCTGGCTCTCCATCAGAGCCTGTTCAGACCGCTCCCCGCCAAAGCCTGTCTACACGGCTCCCCAGCAGCACAGCCCAGCACACCAGGCGCCCCAGCCCAGCTCACCGGGCTCCCCCGCACCACAGCCCGCCTGGCTCTCCATCAGAGCCTGTTCACACCGCTCCCCAGCAGAGCCTGTCCACACGGCTCCGCAGCACAACAGCCCAGCACACCGGGCTCCCAAGCCCAGTTCACCGGGCCCCCCAGCACAGCACACGGTGGCCCCCAGCACCAAAGCCCACCTGGATTTACAGCATAGCCTGTTCACACCGCTCCGCAGCAGAGCCTGTCTCCACGGCTCCCCAGCACCACAGCCCAGCACGCCGGGCTCCCCAGCACTGGACACGGGGGGCCCCCAGAACCACAGCCCGCCTGGCTCTCCAACAGAGCCTGTTCACACCGCTCCCCAGTAGAGCCTGTCCACACGGCTCCCCAGAATAACAGCCCAGCACAACGGGCTCCCCAGCCCAGCTCACCGGGCTCCCCAGCACCACAGCCCCCCTGGCTCTCCAGCAGAGCCTGTTCACACCGCTCCCCAGCAGAGCCTGTCCACACGGCTCCCCAGCACCACAGCCCAGCTCACCGGGCTCCCCAGCACAGCACACGACGCCCCCAGCACCACAGCCCGCCTGGCTCTCCATCAGAGCCTTTTCACACCGCTCCCCAGCAGAGCTTGTCTACACGGCTCCCCAGCAGAACAGCCCAGCACACCGGGCTGCGCAGCCCAGCTCACCGGGCTCCCCAGCACAGCACACGGGGGCCCTCAGCAACACTGCCCGCCTGGCTCTCCAGCAGAGCCTGTTCAAAACACTCCCCAGCAGAGCCTGTCCACACGGCTCCCCAGCAGCACAGCCCAGCACACCGGGCTCCTCAGCACAGCACACGGGGGCCCCCAGAACAGCACACGGGGGCCCCCAGCACCACAGCCCGCCTGGCTCTCCAGCAGACCCTGTTCAAATCACTCCCCAGCACAGCCTGTACACACGCCTCCCCAGCAGCACAGCCCAGAACACCGGGCTCCACAGCCCAGCTCACCGGGCTCACCAGCACAGCACACGGGGGCCGCCAACACCACAGCCCGCCTGGCTCTCCATCGGAGCCTGTTCACAGCGCTCCGCAGGAGAGCCTGTCTACACGGATCCCCAGCACCACAGCCCAGCACACCGGGCTCCCCAGCCCAGCTCACCCGGCTCCCCAGCACAGCACACGGGGCCCCCCAGCTTCACAGCCCGAATGGCTCCCCAGCAGAGCCTGTCTACACGGCTCCCCAGCAGCACAGCCCAGCACACCGCAGCACAGCCCGCCTGGCTCTCCATCAGAGCCTGTTCAAACCGCTCCCCAGCAGATCCTGTCCACACGGCTCCCCAGCAGCACTGCCCGCCTGGCTCTCCAGCAGACCCTGTTCACACCACTCCCCAGCAACGCCTTTCTACAAGGCTCCCCAGCACCACAGCACAGCACACCGGGATCCCCAGCCCAGCCCACCGGGCCCCCCAGCAAAGCACACGGGGGCCCCCAGCACCACAGCCCGCCTGGCTCTCCATCAGACCCTGTTCACACCGCTCCGCAGCCGAGCCTGTCTACACGGCTCCCCAGCACCACAGCCCAGCACACCGGGCTCCCCAGCACAGCACACCGGGCCCCCCAGCACCAATGCCCGCCTGGCTCCCCAGCAGAGCCTGTCCACACGGCTCCCCAGCAGCACAGCCCAGCACACCGGGATCCCCAGGCTAGCTCAACGGGCTCCTCAGCACAGAACAAGGGGCCCCCCAGCACCACAGCCCGCCTGGCTCTCCATCAGAGCCTGTCCACACCGCTCCACAGCAGAGCCTGTCCACATGGCTCCCCAGCACAACAACCCTGCACACCGGGCTCCCCAGCCCAGCTCACCGGGCTCCCCATCACAGCACACCGGGGCCCCCAGCACCACAGCCCAGCACACCGGGCTCCCCAGACCAGCACACGGGGGCCACCAGCACTACAGCCCGCCTGGCTCTCCATCAGAGCTTGTTAACACCGCTTCCCAGCAGACCCTGTCCAACCGGCACCCCAGCAGCTCAGCCAAGCACACCGGCCCCGCAGCCCAGCTAACCGGGCTACCGAGCACAGCACACTGGGGCCCCCCAGCACCACACCCCACCTGGCTCTCCAGCAGAGCCTGTCCACACGGCTCCCCAGCACAACAGCCAAGAACACCGGGCTCCCCAGCCCAGCTCACTGGGCTCCCTAGCACAGCACACGGGCCCCCCCAGCACCACAGCCCGCCTGGCTCTCCATCAAAGCCTGTTCACACCGCTCCCCAGCAGAGCCTGTCTACACGGCTCCCCATCACCACAGCCGAGCTCAACGGGCTCCCAAGCACAGCACACGGGCCCCCCCAGCACAGCACACGGGGCTTCCCAGCACAACAGCCCGCCTGGCTCTCCATCAGGGCCTGTTCACACCCCTCCGCAGCAGAGCCAGTCTACACGGCTCCCCAGCACCACAGCCCAGCACACCGGGCTCCCCAGCACAGCACACCGGGCCCCCCAGCACCAATGCCCGCCTGGCTCCCCAGCAGAGCCTGTCCACACGGCTCCCCAGCAGCACAGCCCAGCACACCGGGATCCCCAGCACAGCACACGGGGGCCCCCAGCACCACAGCCCGCCTGGCTCTCCAGCAGAGCCTCTTCACACCGCTCCCCAGCAGAGCCTGTCTACAAGGCTCCCCAGCAGCACAGCCCAGCACAACGCAGCACAGCCCGCCTGGCTCTGTAGCAGAACCTGTCCACACGGCTCACCAGCAGCACAGCCCAGCACACCGGGCTCCCCAGCCCAGCTCACTGGGCTCCCCAGCCCAGCTCACCGGGCTCCCCAGCACAGAACACGGGCCCCACCAGCACCATAGCCCGCCTGGCTCTCCAGCAGAGTCTGTTGAAACCACTCCCCAGTAGAGCCGGTCCACACGGCTCCCCAGCACAACAGCCCAGCACACCGGGCTCCCCAGCACAGTTCACCGGGCTCCACAGGAGAGCACACGGGGGCCCCCAGCACCACAGCCCGCCTGGCTCTCCATCAGAGCCTGTTCTCACCGCTCCGCAGCAGAGCCTGTCTACACGGCTCCCCAGCACCTACGCCCAGAACACCGGGCTCTCCAGCCCAGCACACCGGGCTCCCCAGCCCAGCTCACCGGGCCGCCCAGCACAGCACACGGGGGCCCTCAGCACTACAGCCCGCCTGGCTCTCCATTAGAGCCTGTTCACACCGCTCCGCAGTAGAGCCTGTCTACACGGCTCCCCAGCACCACAGCCCAGCACACCGGGCTCCCCAGCCCAGCTCACCGGGCTCCACAGCACAGCACACAGGGCCCCCCAGCACCACAGCCCGCCTGGCTCTCCAGCAGAGACTGTTCGAACCACTCCCCAGCAGAGCCTTTCCACACGGCTCCCCAGCACCACAGCCCAGCACACCGGGCACCCAATCACAGCACACGGGCCCCCCCAGCACCACATCCCGCCTGGCTCCTCAGCAGAGCCGGTTCAAACCACTCGCCAGCAGAGCCTGTCCACACGGCTCCCCAGCAGCAGAGCCCATCAGACCGGGCTCCTCAACCCAGCTCACCGGGCTCCCCAGCACAGCACACTTGGCCCCCCAGTCCCACAGCCCGCCTGGCTCTCCATCAGAGCCATTTCACACCGCTCCCCAGCAGAGCCTTTCCACACGGCTCCCCAGACCAACAGCCCAGCTCACCGGGCTCTCCAGCACTGCACACGGGGCCCCCCAGCACCACAGCCCGCCTGGCTCTCGAGCAGAGCCTGTTCAAACAACTCTCCATCAGAGCCATTTCACAGGGCTCCCCAGCAGAGCCTGTCCACACGGCTCCCCAGCACCACAGCCCAGCTCACCGGGCTCTCCAGCACTGCACACGGGGCCCCCCAGCACCACATCCCGCCTGGCTCTCGAGCAGAGCCTGTTCAAACAACTCCCCAGCAGAGCCTGTCCACACGGCTCCCCAGCACCACAGCCCAGCTCACCGGGTTCTCCAGCACTGCACATGGGGCCCCCCATCACCACAGCCCGCCTGGCTCTCTAGCAGAGCCTGTTCAAACCACTCCCCAGCAGAGCCTTTCCACAGGGCTCCCCAGCACCACAGCCCAGCACACAGGGCTCCCCAGCCCAGCTCAACGGGCTCCCCAGCACAGCACACGGGGCCCCCCAGCACCACAGCCCGCCTGGCTCTCCATCAGAGCCTGTTCAACCCTCTCCCCAGCACAGCCTGTCCACACGGCTCCCCAGCACCACAGCCCAGCACACCGGGCTCCCCAGCCAAGCTCAACGGGCTCCCAAGCACAGCACACGGGCCCCCCCAGCACAGCACACGGGGCTTCCCAGCACAACAGCCCGCCTGGCTCTCCATCAGGGCCTGTTCACACCCCTCCGCAGTAGAGCCCGTCTACACGGCTCCCCAGCACAAAAGCCCAGTACACCGGGCTCCCCAGCCCAGCTCACCGAGCTCCACAGCACAGCACACGGGGCCCCCCAGCACCACAGCCTGCCTGGCTCTCCAGCAGAGCCTGTTCAAACCACTCCCCAGCAGAGCCTGTCCACATGGCTCCACAGCACCACAGCCCGCCTGGCTCTCCAGCAGAGCCTGTCTACACGGCTCCCCAGCAGCACAGCCCAGCAAACCGGGCTCCTCTGCCCAGCTCACCGGGCTCCCCAGAACCACAGCCCGCCTGGCTCTCCATCAGAGCCTTTTCACACCTCTGCCCAGCAGAGCCTGTCTACACGGCTCCCCAGCACCACAGCCCAGCACACCGGGCTCCCCAGCACAGCACACGGGGGCCCCCAGCACCACAGCCTGCCTGGCTCTCCAGCAGAGCCTGTTCAAACCACTCCCCAGCAGAGCCTGTCCACATGGCTCCACAGCACCACAGCCCGCCTGGCTCTCCAGCAGAGCCTGGTCACAGCGCTCCGCAGCAGAGCCTGTCCACACGGCTCCCCAGCAGCACAGCCCAGCACACCGGGCTCACCAGCCAAGCTCACCGGGCTGCCCAGCACAGCACATTGAGCCCCCCAGCACCACAGCCCGCCAGACTCTCCGTTAGAGCCTGTTCACACCGCTCCTCAGCAGAGCCTGTCCACAAGGCTCGCCAGTTCCACAGCCCAGCACACAGGGCTCCCCAGCACAGCTCACGGGGCCCCCCAGTACAGCACACGGGGGCCACACCATCACAGCCCGCCTGGCTCTCCATCAGAGCCTGTCTACACGGCTCCCCTGAACCAAAGCAAAGCACACCAGGCTCCCCAGCCAAGCTCAACGGGCTCCCCAGCACAACACACGTGGGCCCCCAGCACCACAGCCCAGCACATTGGGCTCCCCAGCCCACCTCACCGGGCCCCCCAACACATCACACGGGGGCCCCCAGCATCACAGCCCGCCTGGCTCTCCATCAGAACTTGTTCAATCAGCTCCGCAGCAGAGCCTGTCTACACGGCTCCCCAGCACGACAGCCCAGCTCACCGGGCTCTCCAGCTCTGCACACGGGGCCCCCCAGAACCACAGCCCGCCTGGCTCTCGAGCAGAGCCTGTTAAAACCACTCCCCCAGCAGAGCCTTTCCACGCTGCTCCCAAGCACCACAGCCCGGCACACAGGGTTGCCCAGCCTTGCTCACCCGGCTCCCCAGCACAGCACACGGGGTCCCCCAGCACAGCTCACAGGGCACCCCTGAACCACAGCCCGCCTGGCTATCCATCAGAGCAATTTCAAAGCGCTCCGCAGCAGAACTTGTCCACACGGCTCCCCAGCAGAACAGCCCAGCACACCGGGCTGCCCAGCCCAGCACACGGGGCCCCCCAGCACCACAGCCCGCCTGGCTCTCCATCAGAGCCTGTTCACACCGCTCCGCAGCAGAGCCTGTCTACACGGCACCCCAGCACCAAAGCCCAGAACACCGGGCTCCCCAGCCCAGCTCACCGGGCTCCCCAGCACAGCACACGGGGCCCCCCAGAACCACAGCCCGCCTGGCTCTCCATCAGAGCGTTTTCACACCGCTCCCCAGCAGAGCAGGTCCACACGGCTCCCCAGCACCACAGCCCAGCACACCGGGCTCCTCAGCCCAACTTAACGGGCTCCCCAGCACAGCACACGGGCCCCCCCAGCACAGCACACGGGGCTACCCAGCACAACAGCCCGCCTGGCTCTCCATCAGAGCCTGTTCAACCCTCTCCGCAGCAGAGCCTGTCCACACGGCTTCCCAGCACCACAGCCCAGCACACTGGGCTCCGAAGCCCAGCTCACTGGGCTCCCGAGTACAGCACACGGGGGCCCCCAGCACCACAGCCCGGCTGGCTCTCCATCAGAGCCTGTTCACACCGTTCAACGGCACAGCCTTTCTACACGGCTCGCCATCACCACAGCAAAGCACACAGGGATCCCCAACCGAGCTCACCGGGCTCCTGAGCACAGCTCACGGGGGCTCCCAGCACCACAGCCCGCCTGGCTCTCCATCAGGGCCTGTTCAAACCACTCCGCAGCAGAGCCTGTCTACACGGCTCCCCAGCACAAAAGCCCAGCACACCGGGCTCCCCAGCCCAGCTCACCGGGCTCCCCAGCACAGCACATGGGGCCCCCCAGCACCACAGCCTGCCTGGCTCTCCAGCAGAGCCTGTTCAAACCTCTCCCCAGCAGAGACTGTCCACATGGCTCCCCAGCACCACAGCCCGCCTGGCTCTCCAGCAGAGCCTGTTCACACTGCTCCCCAGCAGAGCCTGTCTACAAGGCTCCACAGCAGCACAGCCCACAAACCGGGCTCCTCTGCCCAGCTCACCGGGCTCCCCAGCACCACAGCCCGCCTTGCTCTCCAGCAGAGCCTGTTCAAACCTCTCCCCAGCAGAGCCTGTCCACACGTCTCCCCAGCACCACAGCCCAGCACACTGGGCTCCACATCCCAGTTCAACGGGCTCCGCAGCACAGCACACGGGGGCCCCCAGCACCACAGCCCGCCTGGCTCTCCATCAGAGCCTGTCTACACGGCTCCCCAGCACCACAGCCCAGCTCACCGTGCTCCCCAGCACCACAGCCCAGCACACCGGGCTCCACATCCCAGCATAGCGAGCTCCGCAGCACAGCACACGGGGGCCCCCAGCACCACAGCCCGCCTGGCTCTCCATCAGAGCCTCTTCACAGCGCTCCTCAGCAGAGCCTGTCTACACGGCTCCCGAGCACCACAGCCCAGCACACCGGGTTCCCCAGCCCAGCTCACCGGGCTCCCCAGCACAGCACACGGGGCCCCCCAGCATCACAGCCCGAATGGCTCCCCAGCAGAGCCTGTCTACACGGCTCCCCAGTACCACAGCCCAACACACCGGGCTCACCAGCCCAGCTAAACGGGCTGCCCAGCACAGCTCACCGGGTTCCCCAACCCAGCTCACCGGGCTCCTGAGCACAGCTCACGGGGGCTCCCAGCACCACAGCCCACCTGGCTCTCCAGCAGAGCCTGTTCACACAACTCCCCAGCAGAGCCTGTCCACACGGCTCGCCAGCAGCACAGCCCAGTACAACGGGCTCCCCAGCCCAGCTCACCGGACTCACCAGCACATCACCAGCACAGCACACGGGGGCCCCCAACACAACAGCCCGCCTGGCATTCCATCAGAGGCTGTTCACACCGCTCCTCAGCAGAGCCGGTACACACGGCTCCCCAGCAGCACACCCTAGGACACCGGGTTTGCCAGCACAGCACACGGGGGCCCCCAGCACCACACCTCGCCTGGCTCTCCAGCAGAGCCTGTTCAAACCACTCCCCAGCACAGCCTGTCCACACGCCTCCCCAGCAGCACAGCCCAGCACACCAGGCTCCCCAGCCCAGCTCACCGGGCTCCCCAGCAAAGCACACGTGGGCCCCCAACACCACAGCAAGCCTGGCTCTCCATCAGAGCCTGTTCAAACTTTTCCCAGGAGAGACTGTCCATATGGCTCCCCAGCAGCACAGCCCTGCAGACCGGGCTACCCAACCCAGCTAACCGGGCTCCCCAGCACAGCACACGGGGGCCCCCAGCACCACAGCCCGCCTGGCTCTCCTGCAGAGCCATCTCAAACCACGCCCCAGCACAGCCTGTCCACACGGCTTCCCAGCACCAAGCCCGCCTGGCTCTCCAGCAGAGCCTGTTCACACCGCTCCCCAGAAGAGCCTGTTCACACAGCTCCCCAGCAGAGCCTGTCCACACGGCTCCCAATCACCACAGTCCAGGACACCGGGCTCCCCAGCACCACAGCCCAGCACACGGGGCTCCCCGGCCCAGCACACCGGGCCCCCCGGCACATCACACGGGGCCCCCCAGCACCACAGCCCGTCTGGCTCTCCATTAGAGCCTGTTCACACCGCTCCGCAGCAGAGCCTGTCTGCACGGCTCCCCATCACCACAGTCCAGGACATAGGGCTCCCCAGCACCACAGCCCAGCACACGGGGCTCCCCAGCCCAGCACACCGGGCCCCCCGGCACAGCACACGGGGCCCCCCAGCACATCTCACCGGGCTCCCCTGAACCACAGCCCGCCTGGCTCTCCATCAGAGCCTGCTCAACCCTCTCCCCAGCATTGCCTGTCCACACGGCTCCCCAGCACAAAAGCCCAGCACACCGGGCTCCCCAACACAGCACACGATGCCCCCCAGCACAATAGCCCGCCTGACTCTCCAGCAGGGCCTGCTCAAACCGCTCCCCAACAGAGCCTGTCCACACGGCTCCCCAGCACCACAGGCCAGCTCACCGGGCTCCCCAGCCCTGCTCACCGTTCTCAGCAGCACAGCACACGGGGGCCCCCAGCACCACAGCCCGCCTGGCTCTCCAGCAGAGCCTGTCCACACGGCTCCCCAGCAGCACAGCCCAGCACACCGGGCTCCCCAGCAATGCACACGGTGGCCCCCAGCTCCACAGCCCGCCTGGATCTCCAGCAGAGCCTGTCCACACGGCTCCCCAGCACCACAGCCCAGCACACCGGGCTCCCCAGCACAGCACACGGGGGCCCCCAGCACAGCACACGGGGGCCCCCAGCACCACAGCCCACGTTGCTCTCCAGCAGAGCCTTTTTCAAATCACTCCCCACCACAGCCTGTCCACATGCCTAACCAGCAGCACAGCCCAGAACACCGGGCTCCCCAGCCCAACTCACCGGGCCCCCCAGCACAGCACAAGGGGCCCCCCAGCACCACAGCCCGCCTGGCTCTCCATCAGGGCCTGTTCACACCGCTCCCCTGCAGAGCCCGTCTACACGGCTCCCCAGCACCACAGCCCTGCACACCGGGCTCCCAAGCACAGCAACCGGGGCCCACCAGCACCACAGCCCGCCTGGCTCTCCATCAAAGACAGTCCACACGGCTCCCCAGCACCACAGCCCAGCACACCGGGCTCCCCAGCCCAGCTCACCGGGCTCCCCAGCACAGCAAACGGCGCCCCCCAGCAGTGCCTGTCTACACGGCTCCCCAGCAGCACAGCCCAGCACACCGCAGCACAGCCCGCCTGGCTCCCCAGCAGAGCCTGTTCACACCGCTCCCCAGCAGAGCCTGTTCACACCGCTCCCCAGCAGACCCGGTCCACACGGCTCCCCAGCAGCACAGCCCAGCACACCGCAGCACAGCCCGCCTGGCTCCCCAGCAGAGCCTGTTCAAACCACACCCAAGCAGAGCCGGTCGACACGGCTCCCCAGCAGCACAGCCCAGCACACTGGCCTCCCAAGCCCAGCTCACCTGGCTCCCCAGCACAGCACACGGGGCCCCCCAGCACCTCAGCCCACCTGGCTTTCCAGCAGAGCCACTTCACACCGCTCCCCAGCAGACCCGGTCCACACGGCTCCCCAGCATCACAGAACAGCACACAGTGTTCCCCAGCACAGCACACGGGGGCCCCCAGCACAGCACACGGGGGCCCCCAGCACCACAGCCTGCCTGCCTCTCCAGCAGAGCCTGTTCACACAGCTCCCCAGCAGAGCCAGAATGCACGGCTCCCCAGCAGCACTGCCCAGCACACCAGGCTCCCCAACCCAGTTCGCCAGGCTCTACAGCACAGCACACGGGGGCCCCCAGCACCACAGCCTGCCTGGCTCTCAGTCAGAGACTGTTCACACCGCTCCCCATCAGAGCCTGTTCACTCCGCTCCCCAGCAGAGCCTGTCTACACGGCTCCCCAGCACCACAGCCTAGCACACCGGGCTCCCCAGCCCAGCTCACCGTTCTCCCCAGCACAGCACACGGGGCCCCCCAGCACCACAGCCCGCCTGGCTCCCCAGCAGAGCCTGTTCAAAACAGTCCCCAAGAGAGCCTGTACACACGGCTCACCAGCAGCACAGCCTAGCACACCGGGCTCCCCAGCACAGGACACAGGGGCCCCCAAAACAGCACACGGGGGCCCCCCAGCACCAAAGCCAGCCTGGCTCTCAAGCAGAGCCTGTTCAAACCACTGCCCAGCAGAGCCTGTCCAAACGGCTCCCCAGCAGCACAGCCCAGCACACCGGGCTCCCCAGCCCAGCTCACTGGGCACCCAGCCCAGCTCACTGGGCTCCCCAGCACAGCACACGGTGGCCCCCAACACCACAGCCCTCCTGGCACTCCATCAGGGCCTATTCACACCGCTCCCCAGCAGAGCCTGTCAACACGGCTCCCCAGCACCACAGCCCAGCACACCGGGCTCCCCAGCCCAGCTCACCGGGCTCCCCAGCACAGTACACGGGGGCCCGCAACACCACAGCCCGTCTGGCTCTCCAGCAGAGGCTGTTCACACCGCTCCCCAGCAGAGCCTGTCTACACGGCTCCCCAGAACCACAACCCAGCACACCGGGCTCCACAGCACAGCACACGGGGGCCCACAGCACCACAGCCTGCCTGCCTCTCCAGCAGAGCCTATTCACACAGCTCCCCAGCAGAGCCAGAATGCACGGCTCCCCAGCAGCACTGCCCAGCACACCAGGCTCGCCAACCCAGCTCGCCAGGCTCTACAGCACAGCACACGGGGGCCCCCAGCACCACAGCCCAGCACACCCGGCTCCGAAGCCAAGCTCACCGGGCTCCCCAGCACAGCACATGAGGGCCCCCAGCACCACAGCCCGCCTGGCTCTCCAGCAGAGCCTCTTCACACCACTCCCCAGCAGAGCCTGTCCACACGGCCCCCCAGCAGCACAGCCCAGCGCACCGGGCTCCATAGCCGATCTCAACGGGCTCCGCAGCACAGCACACGGGGCCCCCCAGCAGCACAGCCCAGCACACCGGGCTCCCCAGCCCAGCTCACCGGGCTCCCCAGCACAGCACACGGGGGCCCCCAGCAACACAGCCCGCCTGGCTCTCCAGCAGAGCCTGTTCAAAACACTCCCCAGCAGAGCCTGTCCAAACGGCACCACAGCAGCACAGCCCAGCACACCGGTCTCCCCAGCACAGCACACGGGGGCCCCCAGCACAGCACACGGGGACCCCCAGCACCACAGCCCGCCTGGCTCTCCAGCAGAGCCTGTTCACACTTCTCCCCAGCAGAGCCTGTCAACAGGGCTCCCCAGCACCACAGCCAAGCACACCGGGCTCCCCAGCACAGAACACGGGGCCCCCCAGCACACAGCCCGCCTGGCTCTCCATCAGAGCCTGTTCACTCCGCTCCCCAGCAGAGCCTGTTCAAACCACTCGCCAGCAGAGCCTGTCCACACGGCTCCCCAGCACCACAGCCCGCCTGGCTCTCCATCAGAGCCTGTTCACTCCGCTCCCCAGCAGAGCCTTTTCAAACCACTCGCCAGCAGAGCCTGTCCACACGGCTCCCCAGCACCACAGCCCAGCACACCGGGCTCCCCAGCCTAGCTCAACGTGCTCCCCAGCACAGCACACGGGGCCCCCCAGCACAACAGCCCGCCTCACTCTCCATCAAAGCCTGTTCAACCCTCTCCCCAGAAGAGCCTGTCCAAACGGCTTCCCAGAACCACAGCCCAGCACACTGGGCTCCGAAGTCCAGCTCACTGGGCTCCCGAGCACAGCACACCGGGGCCCCCAGCACCACAGCCCGCCTGGCTCTCCATCAGAGCTTTTCAACACTCTCCCCAGCACAGCCTGTCTACACGGCTCCCCATCACCACAGCCCAGCACACAGGGATCCCCAGCCCAGCTCAACGGGCTCCCCAGCACCGAACACGGGGCCCCCCAGAACCACAGCCCGCCTGGCTTTCCATCAGAGCCTGTTCAGACCGCTCCCCGGCAGAGGCTGTCTACACGGCTCCCCAGCAGCACAGCCCAGCACACCCGGCTCCCCAGCCCAGTTCACCGGGCTCCCGAGCACGGCACACGGAGCCCCCCAGCACCACAACCCGCCTGGCTCTCCATCAGTGCCTGTTCACAACGCTCCCCAGCAGAGCCTGTTCACACCGCTCCCACGCAGAGCCTGTCTACGCGGCTCCCAAGCACCACAGCCATGCACACCGGGCTCCCCAGCCCAGCTCACCCAGCTCCCCAGCACAGAGCACGGGGCCCCCCAGCACCACAGCCCGCCGTCCTCTCCATCAGAGCCAGTTCACACCGCTCCCCAGCAGAGCATGTCCACACGGCTCCCCAGCAGCACAGCCCAGCACACCGGGCCCCTCCGCCAAGCTCACCGCGCTCCCCAGCACAGCACACGGGGGCCCCCCAGAACCACAGCCCGCCTGGCTCTCCATCAGAGCCTGTTCACACCGCTCCCCAGAAGAGCCTGTCTACAAGGCTCCCCAGCACCACAGCACAACACACCAGGATCCCAGGCCCAGCTCACCGGGCCCCCCAGCACAGCACACGGGGGCCCCCAGCAAGGCACACGGGGGCCCCCAGCACAGCACACGGGGGCCCCCAGCACAGCACACGGGGGCCCCCAGCACCACAGCCCGCGTTGCTCTCCAGTAGAGCCTGTTCAAACCACTCCCCAGCACAGCCTGTCAACAAGCCTCCCCAGCAGCACAGCGCAGAACACCCGGCTCCCCTGCCCAGCTCACCGGGCTCCCCAGCACAGCACACGGGGCCCACAACACCACAGCCCGCATGGCTTTCCATCAGAGCCTGTTCACACCACTCCTCAGCAGAGCCTTTCCACACGGCTCCCCAGCAGCACACCCTAGGACACCGGGCTCCCCAGCCCAGCACACCGGGCTCCCCAGCACAGCACACGGCTCCCCAGCACCACAGCCCAGCAAACCTGGCTCCCCAGCCCTGCACACCGGGCACCCCAGCCAAGCTCAAAGGGCTGCCCAGCGCAGCACACGGGGCCCCCCAGAACCACAGCCCGCCTCGCAAACCATCAGAGCCTGTACAACCGTCTCCCCAGCAGAGCCTGTCCACACTGCTCCCCAGCACCACAGCCCAACACACCGGGCTCCCCAGCCCAGCTCAACGTGCTCCCCACCACAGCACACGCGGGCCCCCAGCACCACAGCCCGCCTGGCTGTTCATCAGAGCCTGTCTACACTGCTCCCCAGCAACACAGCCGAGCACAGCGGGCTCCCCAGCCCAGCTCACCGGGCTCCCCAGGACAGCACACGGGGCCCCCCAGCACCATAGCCCGCCTGGCTCTCCATCAGGGCCTGTTCACACCCCTCCGCAGCAGAGCCTGTCCACACAGCTCCCCAGCACCACAGCTAAGCACACCGGGCTAACCAGCACAGCACACGGGGCCCCCCAGCACAGCACACGGGGCTTCCCAGCACCACAAGCCCGCCTGGCTCTCTATCAGAGCCTCTTCACGCCGCTCCCCGCCAGAGCCTGTCTACACGGCTCCCCAGCACCACAGCCCAGCACAGCGGGCTCCCCAGCCCAGCTCACCGGGCTCCCCAGCACAGCACACGGGGCCCCTCAGCACCACAGCCCGAATGGCTCCCCAGCAGAGCCTGTCTACACGGCTCCCCAGCACCACAGCCCAGCACACCGGTCTCCCCAGCCCAGCTCAACGGGCTCCCCAGCACAGCACACGCGGGCCCCCAGCACCACAGCCCGCCTGGCTCTCCATCAGAGCCTGTTCACAGCGCTCCACAGCAGAGCCTGTCTACACGGCTCGCCAGCACCACAGCCCAGAACACCGGGCTCCCCAGCACAGCACACGGGGCTCCCCAGCACCACAGCCCGCCTGGCTCTCCAGCACAGCCTGTTCAAACCACTCGCCAGCAGAGCCTGTCCACACGGCTCCCCAGCAGCAGAGCCCAGCACACCGGGCTGCCCAGCCAACCTCACCGGACCCCCAGCACAGCACACGGGGGCCACCAAAACCACACCACGCCTGTATTTCGTTCAGAGCCTGTTCACACCGCTCCCCAGCAGAGCCTGTCTACACGGCTCCCCAGCACAAGAGCCCAGCACACCGGGCTCCCCAGCCCAGCTCACCGGGCTCCCCAGCACAGCACACGGGCCCCCCCAGCACCACAGCCCGCCTGGCTCTCCAGCAGAGCGTGTTCAACCCTCTCACCAGCAGAGCCTGTCCACACGGCTCCCCAGCACCACAGCCCAGCACACCGGGCTCCCCAGCACAGCTCACCGGGCTCCCCTGAACCACAGCCCGCCTAGCTATCCATCAGAGCCTGTTCCACCCTCTCCCCAGCAGAGCCTGTCCACACGGCTCCCCAGCACCACAGCCCAGCACACCGGGCTCCCCAGGACAGCACACGGGGCCCCCCAGCAACACAGCCCGCCTGGCTCTCCATCAGAGCCTGTTCAAACCACTCCCCAGCAGAGCCGGTCCACACGGCTCCCCAGCACAACAGCCCAGCACACCGGGCTCCCCAGAAGAGCTCACCGGGCTCCCCAACACAGCACACGGGCCCCCCCAGCACCATAGCCCGCCTGGCTCTCCAGCAGAGCCTGTTAAACCCTCTCCCCAGCAGAGCCTGTCCACACGGCTACCCAGCACCACAGCCCAGCACACCGGGCTCCCCAGTACAGCTCACTGTGCTCCCCTGAACCACAGCCCGCCTGGCTCTCCATCAGAGCCTGTTCAACCCTCTCCCCAGCAGAGCCTGTCCACACGGCTCCCCAGCACAACAGCCCAGCACACCGGGCACCCCAGCACAGCACACGGGGCCCCCCAGAATCACAGCCCACCTGGCTCTCCAGCAGAGCCTCTTCACACCGCTACCCAGCAGAGCCTGTCCACACGGCTCCCCAGCAGCACAGCCCAGGACACCGGGCTCCCCATCACAGGACACGGGGGCCTCCAGCACAGCACACAGGGGCCCCCAGCACCACAGCCTGCCTGGCTCTTCAGCAGAACCTATTCAAACCACTCCCCAGCAGAGCCTGTCCACTCGGCTCCCCAGCACTACAGCCCAGCACACCGGGCTCCCCAGCCCAGCTCAACGGGCTCCCCAGCACAGCACACGGGGGCCCCCAGCACCAAAGCCCGCCTGGCTCTAAATCAGAGCATGTTCAACCCTCTCCCCAGCAGAGCCTGTACACACAGTTCCCCAGCACCACAGCCCAGCACACCGGGCTCCCCAGCCCACCTCAACAGGCTTCCCAGCAAAGCACATGGGGCCCCCCAGCACCACAGCCCGCCTGGCTCTCAATCAGAGCCTGTTCACACCGCTCCCCAGCATAGCCTGTCTACACGTCTCCCCAGCAGCACAGCCCAGCACACCGCTGCACAGCCCGCCTGGCTCTCCATCAGAGCCTGTTCAAACCGCTCCCCAGCTGATCCTGTCCACACGGCTCCCCAGCAGCACAGCCCAGCACACCGGGCTCCCCAGCCCAGCACAACGGGTTCCCCAGCACAGCCCACGGGGGCCCCCAGCACCACGGCCCGCCTGGCTATCCAGCAGAGCCTGTTCAAACCACTCCCAAGCAGAGCCGGTCCACACGGCTCCCCAGCAGCACAGCCCAGTACACTGGCCTGCCCAGCCCAGCTCACCGGGCACCCCAGCACAGCACACGGGGCCCCCCAGAATCACAGCCCACCTGGCTCTCCAGCAGAGCCTCTTCACACGGCTCCCCAGCAGAGCCTGTCCACACAGCTCCCCAGCAGCACAGCCTAGCACACCAGGCTCAATAGCCGATCTCACCGAGCTCCGCAGCACAGCACACGGGGCCCCCCAGCACCACAGCCCAGCACACCGGGCTCCCAAGCCCAGCTCACCGGGCTCCCCAGCACAGCACACTTTGGCCTTCAGCAAACCAGCCCGCCTGGCTCTCCAGCAGAGCCTGCTCAAAACATTCCCCAGCAGAGCCTGTCCACACGGCTCCCCAGCAGCACAGGCCAGCACACCGGGCTCCCCAGCACAGCACACGGGGCCCCCCAGCAGCGCAGCCCAGCAAACCGGGCTCCCCGGCCCAGCTCACCGGGCTCCCCAGCACAGCACAAGGGGGCCCCCAGCACCACAGCCCGCCTTACTCTCCATCAGAGCCTGTTCAAACCACTCCACAGCAGAGCCTTTCCACACGGCTCCCCAGCACCACAGCCCAGCACACCGGGCTCCCCAGCCCAGCTCAACGGGCTCCCCAGCACAGCACACGGGGCCCCCCAGCACCACAGTCCGCCTGGCACTCCAGCAGAGCCTATTCAAACCGCTCCCCAGCAGAGTCTGTCCACACGGCTCCCCAGCAGCACAGCCCAGCACACCGGGCTCCGCAGCCCTGCTCACCGGACTCCCCAGCACAGCACACGGGGGCCCCCAGCAAAGCTCACCGGGCTCCCCAGCACTGCACACGGGGCCCCCCAGCACCACAGCCCGCCTGGCTCTCCATCAGAGCCTGTTCACACCGCTCCCCAGCAGAGCCTGTCTACACGGCTCCCCAGCAGCACAGCCCAGCACACGGCAACACAGGCCGCCTGGCTCTCCAGCAGAGCCTTTTCACACCGCTCCCCAGCAGACCCGGTCCACACGGCTCCCCAGCAGCACAGAACAGCACACCGGGTTCCCCAGAACAGCACACGGGGGCCCCCAGCACCACGGCCCGCCTGGCTCTCCAGCAGAGCCTGTTCAAACCACTCCCAAGTAGAGCCGGTCCACACGGCTCCCCAGCAGCACAGCCCAGAACACCGGGCTCCCCAGCCCAGCTCACAGGGCTCCCCAGCAAAGCACACGGGGCCCCCCAGAACCACATCCCGCCTGGCTCTCCATCAGAGCCTGGTCACAGCGCTCCGCAGCAGAGCCTGTCCACACGGCTCCCCAGCAGCACAGCCCAGCACACCGGGCTCCCCAGCCAAGCTCACCGGGCTGCCCAGCACAGCACATTGAGCCCCCCAGCACCACAGCCCGCCAGACTCTCCATTAGAGCCTGTTCACACCGCTCCTCAGCAGAGCCTGTCCACACGGCTCGCCAGTTCCACAGCCCAGCACACAGGGCTCCCCAGCACAGCTCACGGGGCCCCCCAGTACAGCACACGGGGGTCCACACCATCACAGCCCGCCTGGCTCTCCATCAGAGCCTGTCTACACGGCTCCCCTGAACCAAAGCAAAGCACACCAGGCTCCCCAGCCAAGCTCAACGGGCTCCCCAGCACAACACACGCGGGCCCCCAGCACCACAGCCCAGCACATTGGGCTCCCCAGCCCACCTCACCGGGCCCCCCAACACATCACACGGGGGCCCCCAGCATCACAGCCCGCCTGGCTCTCCATCAGAACTTGTTCAAACAGCTCCGCAGCAGAGCCTGTCTACACGGCTCCCCAGCACGACAGCCCAGCTCACCGGGCTCTCCAGCTCTTCACACGGGGCCCCCCAGCACCACAGCCCGCCTGGCTCTCGAGCAGAGCCTGTTAAAACCACTCCCCCAGCAGAGCCTTTCCACGCTGCTCCCAAGCACCACAGCCCGGCACACCGGGTTCCCCAGCCCAGCTCACCGGGCTCCCGAGCACGGCACACAGAGCCCCCCAGCACCACAACCCGCCTGGCTCTCCATCAGAGCCTGTCTACACGGCTCCCCAGCAGCACAGCCCAACACACCGCAGCAAAGCCCGCCTGGCTCTCCATCAGAGCCTGTTCAAACCGCTCCCCAGCAGATCCTGTCCACACGGCTCCCCAGCAGCACAGCCCGCCTGGCTCTCCAGCAGAGCCTGTTCAAACCACTCCCAAGCAGAACTGGTCCACACGGCTGAACAGCAGCACAGCCCAGCACACTGGCCTCCCGAGCCAATCTCACCGGGCTTCCCAGCACAGCACACGGGGCCCCCCAGCACCACAGTCCACCTGGCTCTCCATCAGAGCCTCTTCACACCGCTCCTCAGCAGAGCCTGTCTACACGGCTCCCCAGCAGCACAGCACAGCACACCGGGCACCCCAGCCAAGCTCACCGGGCTTCCCAGCACAGCACACGGGGCCCCCCAGCACCACAGCCCACCTGGCTCTCCATCAGAGCCTCTTCAAAACACTCCCCAGCAGAGCCTGTCCACACGGCTCCCCAGCAGCACAGCCGAGCACACCGGGCTCCCCAGCCCACCTCACCGGGCTCCCCATCACAGCACACTGGGGGCCCCCAGCACCACAGCCTGCCTGGCTCTCCATCAGAGCCTTTTCACACCGCTTCCCAGCAGACCCTGTCCACACGGCACCCCAGCAGCTCAGACAAGCACACCGGGCTCCCCAGCGCAGCTCACCGGGCCCCCCAGCACAGCACAAGGGGCCCCCAGCACCACATCCCGCCTGGCTCTCCATCAGAGCCTGTTCACACCGCTCCCCAGCAGAGCCTGTCTACACGGCTCCCCAGCACCACAGCCCAGAACACTGGGCTCCCTCAGCCCAACTCAACGGGGCCCCTAGCACAGGACATGGGGGCCCCCAGCTCCACAGCCCGCTTGGCTCTCCATCAGAGCCTGTTCACACCGCTCCCCAGCAGAGCCTGTGTACACGGCTCCCCAGCACCACAGCCCAGCTCAACGGGCTCGCCAGCCCAGCTCAAGGGGCTCCCCAGCACAGCACACGGGGCCACCCAGCACCACAGCCCGGCTGGCTCTCCATCAGAGCCTGTGCACACCTCTCCCCAGCAGAGCCTGTGTACACGGCTCCCCAGCACCACAGCCCAGCACACCGGGCTCGCCAGCCCAGCTCAAGGGGCTCCCCAGCACAGCACACGGGGCCACCCAGCACCACAGCCCGCCTGGCTCTCCATCAGAGCCTGTTCAAACCACTCCCCAGCAGAGCCTGTCCACACAGCTCCCCAGCACAACAGCGCAGCACGCCGGGCTCCCCAGCCAAGCTCAACGGGCTCCTTTGCACAGCTCACGGGGGCCCCCGGCACCACAGCCCACCTGGCTCTCCAGCAGAGCCTGTTCACACCGCTCCCCAGCAGAGCCTGTCTACACGGCTCCCAAGCAGCACAGCCCAGCTCACCGGGATCCCCAGCACAGCACACGGGAGCCCCCAGCACCACAGCCCGCCTGGCTCTCCAGCAGAGCCTGTCAACACGCCTCCCCAGCAGCACATCCCAGGACACTGGGCTCCCCAGCCCAGCTCACCGGGCTCCCTGGGACATCACACGGGGGCCCCCAGCACCACAGCCTGCCTGGCTCTCCAGAAGAGCCTGTTCAAGCCATTCCCCAGCAGAGCCTGTCCACACGGCTCCCCAGCAGCACAGCCCAGCTCACCGGGATCCCCAGCACAGCACACGGGGGCCCCCAGCACCACAGCCCGCCTGGCTCTCCAGCAGAGCCTGTCTACACGGCTCCCCAGCACAACAGCCAAGCTCACCGGACTCCCCAGCACAGCACACGGGGGCCTCCAGCACCACAGCCCACCTGGCTCTCCAACAGAGCCTGTTCAAACCACTCCCCAGCAGAGCCTTTCCACAGGGCTCCACAGCAGCACAGCACAGCACACCGGGCTCCCCAGCCCAGCTCACCGGGCTCCCCAGCACAGCACACGGGGGCCCCCAACACCACAGCCCACCTGGCTCTCCATCAGTGCCTGTTCACACCGCTCCCTAACAGAGACTGTCTACACGATTCCCCAGCACTACAGCCCAGCACACCGAGCTCCCCAGCCCAGCTCACCGGGCTCCCCAGCACAGCACACGGGGCCCCCCAGCACCACAGCCCGAATTGCTCCCCAGCAGAGCCTGTCTACACGGCTCCCCAGCACCACAGCCCAACACACCGGGCTCCCCAGCCCAGCTCAACGGGCTCCCCAGCACAGCACACGGGGCCCCCCAGTACCACAGCCCGCCTGTCTCTCCATCAGAGCCTGTTCACACCACTCCCCAGCAGAGCCTGTCCACACGGCTGCCCAGCACCACAGCCCAACACACCAGGCTCCCCAGCCCAGCACACCGGGCTCCCCAGCCAAGCTCACAGGGCTGCCCAGCACAGCACACGGGGCCACCCAGCACCACAGCCCGCCTGGCTCTCCATCAGTGCCTGTACAACCCTCTCCCCAGGAGAGCCTGTCCACACTGCTCCCCAGCACCACAGCCCAGCACACCGGGCTCCCCAGCACAGCACACGCGGGCTCCCCAGCACAGCACACGCGGGCTACCAGCACCACAGCCCGCCTGGCTCTACATCAGAGCCTGTTCACAGCGCTCCGCAGCAGAGCCTGTCTACACGGCTCCCCAGCACCACAGCCCAGCACACCGGGCTCCCCAGCCCAGCTCAACGCGCTTTCCAGCACGGCACAAAGGGCCCCCCAGCACAACAGCCCGCCTGGCTGTCCTGCAGAGCCTTTTCAAACCACTCCCCAGCAGAGCCGGTCCACACGGCTCCCCAGTACAACAGCCCAGCACCCCGGGCTCCCCAGCCCAGCTCACTGGGCTCCCCAAAACAGCACACGGGGCCCCCCAGCAGAGCCTGTATACACGGTTTGCCTGCACCATAGCCCAGCACACCGGGCTCCCCAACCCACCTCACCGGGCTTCCCAGCACAGCACACGGGGCTCCCCAGCACCACAGCCCGCCAGGATCTCCAGCAGAGCCTTTCCACACGGCTCCCCAGCACCACAGCCCAGCACACCGGGCTCCCCAGCCCAGCACAGCGAGCTCCCCAGCCAAGCTCACAGGGTTGCCCAGCACAGCACACGGGGCCCCGCAGCACCACAGCCCGCATGGCTGTCCAGCAGAGCCTTTTAAAACCACTCCCCAGCAGAGCCTGTCCACACGGCTCCCCAGCACGACAGCCCAACACACCGGGCTCCGGAGGCCACCTCAACGGGCTCCCCATCACAGCACACGGGGCCCCCCAGCAACCACAGCCCGCCTGGCTCTCCAACAGAGCCTGTTCACACCACTCCCCAGCAAAGCCTGTCTACAAGGCTCCCCAGCACCATAGCACAGCACACCGGGATCCCCAGCCCAGCTTACCGGGACCCCCTGCACAGCACACGGGGGCCCCCAGCACCACAGCCCGCCTGGCTCTCCATCAAAGCCTGTTCACACCGCTCCGCAGCAGAGCCTGTCTACACGGCTCCCCAGCACCACAGCCCAGCACACCGGGCTCCCAATCCCAGTTCACCGGGCCCCCCAGCACACCACACGGGGGCCCCCAGCACCACAGCCCGCCTGGCTCTCCATCAGAGCCTGTTCAAACCTGTCCCCAGCAGATACTGTCCAAACGGCTCCCCAGCAGCACAGCCCAGAACACTGGGCCCCCCGGGACATCACACGGGGGCCCCCAGCACCACAGCCCGCTTGGCTCTCCAGAAGAGCCTGTTCAAACCATTCCCCAGCAGAGCCTGTCCACACGGCTCCCCAGATGCACAGCCCAGCACACCGGGCTCCCCAGCCCAGCTCACCCTGCTCCCCAGCACAGCACAAGGGGGCCCCCAGCACCACACCCCGCCTGGCTCTCCATCAGAGCCTGTTCACAAAGCTCACCAGAAGAGCCTGTCTACACGGCTCCCCAGCAGCCCCGCACACCGCAGCACAGCCCCCCAGGCACTCCATCAGAGCCTGTTCACACCGCTACCCAGCAGACGCTGTCCACAGGGCACCCCAGCAGCTCAGCCCAGCAAACCGGGCTCCGCAGCCCAGCTCACCGGGCTTCTGAGCACAGCACACGGGGCCACCCAGCACCACAGCGCGCCTGGCTCTGCATCAGAGCCTTTTCACACCGCTTCCCAGCAGACCCTGTCCACACAGCACCCCAGCAGCTCAGCCCAGCATTCCGGGCTCCCCAGCCCAGCCCACCGGGCTACCGAGCACATAACACGGGGGCCCCCAGCACCACAGCCCGCCCGGCTCTCCATCAGAGCCTGTTAACACAGCTTCCCAGCAGACCCTGTCCACACGGCAGCCCAGCAGCTCAGCCCAGCACTCCGGGCCCCGCAGCCCAGCTAACCGGGCTACCGAGCACAGCACACTGGGGCTCCCCAGCACAACAGCCCGCCTGGCTCTCCATCAGAGCCTTTTCACACCGCTTCCCAGCAGACCTTCTACACACGGCACCCCAGCAGCTCAGCCCAGCACACCGGGCTCCCCAGCCCAACTCACCGGGCCCCCCAGCACAGCACAAGGGGCCCCCCAGCACCAGAGCCCGCCTGGCTCTCCATCAGAGCCTGTTCACACCGCTCCGCAGCAGAGCCTGTCTACACGGCTCCCCAGCACCACAGCCCAGCTCACCGGGCTCCCAAGCCCAGCTCACCTGGCTCTCCAGCACAGCACACGGGGCCCCCCAGCACCACAGCCCGCCTGGCTCTCCATCAGAGCCTGTTCATACAGCTCCCCAGCAGAGCCCGTCTACACGGCTCCCCAGCACCACAGCCCATCATACCGGGCTCCCCAGCCCAGCTCACCGGGCTCCACAGCACAACACACGCGGGCCCCACAGCACCACAGCCCGCCTGGCTCTCCAGCAGAGACTGTTCAAACCACTCCCCAGCAGAGCCTGTCCACACGGCTCCCCAGCTCCACAGCCCGCCTGGCTCTCCAGCAGAGCCTGTTCACACTGCTCCCCAGCAGAGCCTTTCTGCATGGCTCCCCAGCAGCAGAGCCCAGCTCACGGGGCTCCCCAGCACAGCACACGGGAGCCCCCAGCACCACGGCCCGCCTGGCTCTCCAGCAGAGCCTGTTCACACCGCTCCCCAGCAGAGCCTGTCGACACGGCTCCCCAGCACCACAGCCCAGCACATTGGGGTCCCCAGCCCACCTCACCGGTCCCCCCAACACATCACACGGGGGCGCCCAGCATCACAGGCCGCCTGGCTCTCCATCAGAGCCTGTTCACAAACCTCCGCAGCAGAGCCTGTCTACACAGATCCCCAGCACCACAGCCCAGCTTACCGGGCTCTCCAGCACTGCACACGGGGCCCCCCAACACCACAGCCCGCCTGGCTCTCGAGCAGAGCCTGTTCAAACCACTCCCTCAGCAGAGCCTGTCCACACGGCTCCCCAGCACCACAGCCCAGCACACCGGGGTCCCCAGCCCAGTTCAACGGGCTCCCCAGCACAGCACACGGGGCCCCCCAGCACAGCACACGGGCCCCCCCAGCAAAGGACACGGGACTTCCCAGCACAACAGCCCGCCTGGCTCTCCATCAGAGCCTGTACAAAACTCTCCTCAGCAGTGCCTGTCCCCACGGCTCCCCAGCACCACAGCCCAGCACACCGGGATCCCTAGCACAGCACACGGAGGCCCCCAGCACCACAGCCCGCCTGGCTCTCCATCAGAGCCTCTTCACACCTCTGCCCAGCAGAGCCTGTCTACACGGCTCCCCAGCACCACAGCCCAGCACACCGGGCACCCCAGCAATCCACAGCACACGGGTGCCCCCAGCACCACCGCCCGCCTGGCTCTCAATCAGAGCCTGTTCAAACCACTCCCCAGCAGAGCCTGTCCACATGGCTCCCCAGCAAAACAGCTCAGCACACCGGGCTCCCCAGCCCTGCTCACCCGGGTCCCCAGCACAGCACACGGGGGCCCCCACCACAGTTCACCGGGCTCCCCTGTACCACAGCCCGCCTGGCTCTCCATCAGAGCCTTTTCAACCCTCTCCCCAGCAGAGCCTGTCCACACAGCTCCCCAGCACCACAGCCCAGCACACCGGGCTCCTCAGCATAGCACACGGGGCCCACCAGCACCACAGCACGCCTGGCTCTCCATCAGAACCTGTTCAACCCTATTCCCAGCAGAGCCTGTCCACACGGCTCCCCAGCACCACAGCCCAGCACACCGGGCTCCCCAGCCCAGTTCAACGGGCTCCCCAGCCCAGCACACCGGCCCCCCCAGCACAGCACACGGGGCTTCCCAGCACAAAAGCCTGCCCTGCTCTCCATCAGAGCCTGTTCAACCCTCTCCCCAGCAGAGCCTGTCCACACGGCTTCCCAGCACCATAGCCCAGCACACTGGGCTCCGAAGCCCAGCTCACTGGGCTCCCGAGTACAGCACACGGGGGCCCCAAGCACCACAGCCCGGCTGGCTCTCAATCAGAGCCTGTTCACACCGCTCAACAGCACAGCCTTTCTACACGGCTCCCCATCACCACAGCCCAGCACCCAGGGATCCCCAGCCCAGCTCACCGGGCTCCTGAGCACAGCTCACGGGGGCCCCCAGCACTACAGCCCGCCAGGCTCTCCATCAGGGCCTGTTCAAACCACCCCCCAGCAGAGCCTGTCCACATGGCTCCCCAGCACCACAGCCCGCCTGGCTCTCCAGTAGAGCCTGTTCACACCGCTCCCCAGCAGAACCTGTTCACACGGCTCCCCAGCAGCACAGCCCAGCAAGCCGGGCTCCTCTGCCCAGCTCACCGGGCTCCACAGCACCAAAGCCCGCCTGGCTTTCCATCAGAGCCTGTTCAAACCACTCCCCAACAGAACCTTTAAACACGGCTCCCCAACACCACAGCCCAGCACACTGGGCACCCCAGAACAGAACACCGCGCCCCCCAGCACCACAGCCCGCCTTGCTCTCCATCAGAGACTGTTCACACCGCTCCCCAGAAGAGACTGTTCACACCGCTCCCAAGCACAGCCTGTCTACACGGCTCCCCAGCACCACAGCCCAGCACTCCAGGATCCCCAGCCCAGCTCACCGGGCTCCCCAGAACAGCACACCGGGACCCCCAGCACCACAGCCCGCCTGGCTCTCCATCTGAACCTGTTCACTCCGCTCCCAAGCAGAGCCTGTTAAAAACAGTCCCCTAGAGAGCCTGTCCACACGGCTCCCCAGCAGCACAGCCCAGCACACCGGGCTCCCCAGCCGATCTCACCGGGCTCCCCAGCAAGGCACACGGTGCCCCCCAGCACCACAGCCCGCCTGGCTCTCCAGCAGAGTCTGTTGAAACCACTCCCCAGCAGAGCCTGTCTACACGGCTCCCCACCAGCACAGCCCAGCTAACCGGGTTCCCCAGCCCTGCTTACCGGTCTCCCCATCACTGGACACGGGGGCCCCCAGAACCACAGGCCGCCTGGCTCTCCAGCAGAGCCTGTTAACACTGCTCCCCAGTAGAGCCTGTCCACAGGGCTCCCCAGCAGCAGAGCCCAGCACACCGGGCTCCCCAGCCGATGTCACCGGGCTCCCCAGCAAGGCACACGGGCCCCCAGCACCACAGCCCGCCTGGCTCTCCATCAGAGCCTGTTCACACAGCTCCGCAGCAGAGCCTGTCTACACGGTTCCCCAGCACCACAGCCCAGCACACCGGGCTCCCCAGCCCAGCTCAACGGGCTCCCGAGCACAGCACACGGGGGCCCCCAGAACCACAGCCCGCCTGGCTCTCCATCAGAGCCTGTTCACACCGCTCCCCAGCAGAGCCTGTCTACACGGCTCCCCATCACCACAGCCCAGCACACCGGGCTCCCCAGCCCAGCTCACCGGGCTCCTCAGCACTGCACACGGGGCCCCCCAGCAACACAGCCCGCCTGGCTCTCGAGCAGAGCCTGTTCAAACCACTCCCCAGCAGAGCCTGCCCACACGGCTCCCCAGCAGAGCCTGTCCACACGGCACCCCAGCACCACAGCCCAGCACACCGGGCTCCACATCCCAGCTCAACGGGCTCCGCAGCACAGCACACGGGGGCCCCCAGCACCACAGCCCGCCTGGCTATCCAGCAGAGCCTGTTCAAACCACTCCCCAGCAGAGCCTGTCCACACGGCTCCCCAGCAGCACAGCCGAGCACACCGGCCTCCCCAGCACAGCACACGGGGGCCCCCAGCACAGCACACGGGTGCCCCCAGAACCACAACCCGCGTTGCTCCCCAGTAGAGCCTGTCCACACGGCTCCCCAGCAGCACAGCCGAGCACACCGGCCTCCCCAGCACAGCACACGGGGGCCCCCAGCACAGCACACGGGTGCCCCCAGAACCACAACCCGCGTTGCTCTCCAGCAGAGCCTGTTCAAACCACTCCCCAGGACAGCCTGTCCACAAGCCTCCCCAGCTGCACAGCCCAGAACACCGGGCTCCCCAGTCCAGCTCACCGGGCTCCCCAGCACAGCACACGGGGGCCGCCAACACCACAGCCCGCCTGGCACTCCAGCAGAGCCTGTTCACACCGCGCCTCAGCAGAGCCGGTCCACACGGCTCCCAAGCACAAAAGCCCAGCACACCGGGCTCCCCAGCCAAGCTCACCGGGCTCCCCAGCACAGCACACGGGGCCCCCCAGCACCACAGCCTGCCTGGCTCTCCAGCAGAGCCTGTTCAAACCACTCCCCAGTCGAGCATGTCCACACGGCTCCCCAGCACCACAGCCCGCCTGGCTCTCCAGAAGAGCCTGTCCACACGGCTCCCCAGCACCACAGCCCAGCACACTGGGCTCCCCAGCCCAGCTCACTTGGCTCCCGACCACAGCAACCGGGGGCCCTCAGCACCACAGCCCGCCTGGCCCTCCAGCAGAGCCTCTTCAAACCGCTCCCCACCAGAGCCTGTCTACACGGCTCCCCAGCACCACAGCCCAGCACACTGGGCTCCCCAGCCCAGCTCACTTGGCTACCGACCACAGCAACCGGGGGCCCTCAGCACCACAGCCCGCCTGGCCCTCCAGCAGAGCCTCTTCAAACCGGTCCCCACCAGAGCCTGTCTACACGGCTCCCCAGCACCACAGCCCAGCACACCGGGCTCCCCAGCACAGCTCACCGGGCTCCCGACCAAAGCTCACGGGGGCCTGCAGAACCACAGCCCGCCTGGCTCTCCATCAGAGCCTGGTCAGAGCGCTCCGCAGCAGAGCCTGTCCACACGGCTCGCCAGTAAAACAGCCCAGCACACCGGGCTCCCCAGCACAGCACACGGTGCCCCCCAGCACTACAGCCCGCCTGGCTCTCCAGCAGAGCCTGTTCAAACCACTCCCCAGCAGAGCCTGTCCACACGGCTCTCCAGCAGCACAACCCAGCACACCGGGCTCCCCAGCCCAGCTCACCGGGCTCCCCAGCACAGCACACGGGGCCCCCCAGCACCACAGCCCGCCTTGCTCTCCATCAGAGACTGTTCAACCCTCTCCCCAGCAGAGCATGTCCACACGGCTTCCCGGCACCACAGCCCAGCACACTGGGCTCCGAAGCCCAGCTCACTGGGCTTCCAATTACAGCACACGGGGGCCCCAGCACCACAGCCCGGCTGGCTCTCCATCAGAGCCTGTTCACACCGCTCAACAGCACAGCCTGTCTACACGGCTCCCAGTCACCACAGCCCAGCACACAGGGATCCCCAGCCCAGCTCACCGGGCTCCTGAGCACAGCTCACGGGGGCCCCTAGCACCACAGCCCGCCTGGCTCTCCATCAGGGCCTGTTCACACCCCTCCGCAGCACAGCCTGTCCACACGGCTCCCCAGCACCACAGCCCGCCTGGCTCTCCAGCAGAGCCTGTTCAAACCACTCCCCAGCAGAGCGAGTCCACACGGCTCCCCAGCACCACAGCCAAGCAAACCGGGCTCCCCAGCCCAGCTCAACGGGCTCCCCAGCACAGCACACGGGGCCCCCAAGCACCACAGCCCGCCTGGCTCTCCAACAGAGCCTGTTCACACGGCTCCCCAGCAGCACAGCCCAGTTCACAGGGCTCCCCATCACAGTACACGGGGCCCACAAGCACCACAGCCCGCCTGGCTCTCCAGAAGAGCCTATTCACACCCCTCCCCAGCAGAGCCTGTCAACACGGCTCCCCAGCAGCACAGCCCTGTTCACAGGGCTCCCCAGCACAGCACACGGGGCCCCCAAGCACCACAGCCCGCCTGGCTCTCCAGAAGAGCCTATTCACACCGTTCCCCAGCAGAGCCTGTCAACACGGCTCCCCAGCAGCACAGCCCATCACACCGGGCTCCCCAGCCCACCTCACCGGGCTTCCCAGCACAGCACACGGGGCCCCCCAGCACCACAGCCCGGCTGGCTCTCCCTCAGAGCCTTTTCAAACCGCTCCCCAGCTGACCCTGTCCACACGGCTCACCAGCACCACAGATCAGCACACCGGGCTCCCCAGCCCAGCTCAACGGGCTCCCCAGCACAGCACACGGGGTCCCCCAGCACCACAGCCCGGCTGGCTCTCCCTCAGAGCCTGTTCACACCGCTCCCCAGCAGAGCCCGTCTACACGGCCCCCCAGCACAACAGCCAGGCACACCGGGCTCCCCAGCCCAGCTCACCGGGTCCCCCAGCACAGCACACGGGTGCCCCCAGCACCACAGCCCGCCTGGCTCTCCATCAGAGCCTTTTCACACCGCTCCGCAGCAGAGCCTGTCTACACTGCTCCCCAGTACCACAGCCCAGCACACCGTACTCCCCGGCCAAGCTCACCGGGCTCCCCAGCACAGCACACGGGGCCCCCCAGCCCCACAGCCTGCCTGGCTCTCCATCAGAGCCATATCACAGAGCTCCGCAGCAGAGCCTGTCCACACGCCTCCCCAGCAGCACAGCCCAGCACACCGGGCTCCCCAGCCCAGCTCACCGGGATCCCCAGCAAAGCATACGGGGGCCCCCAACACCACAGCCCTCCTGGCTCTCCATCAGAGCCTGTTAAAACCTCTCCCCAGCAGAGACTGTCCGTTCGGCTCCCCAGCAGCACAGCCCTGCACACCGGGCTCCCTAGCCCAGCTAACAGGGCTCCCCAGCACAGCACATGGGGCACCCCAGCAGAACCTGTCTACACGGCTCCCCAGCACCACTGCCCAGCACACCGGGCTCCCCAGCCAGGCTCAACGGGCTCCCCAGCATGGAACACGGGGTCCCCCAGCACCACATCCCGCCTGGCTCTCCATCAGAGCCTGTTCAAACCACTCCCCAGCAGAGCCTGTCCACGGGGCTCCCCAGCACCACAGCCCACCTGGCTCTCCAGCAGAGCCTCTTCACACCGCTCCCCAGCAGAGCCTGTCCACAAGGCTCTGCCAGCAGAGCCTGTCCACAAGGCTCCCCAGCAGCACAGCCCAGCACACCGGGCTCCCCAGCCCAGCTCAACGGGCTACCCAGCACAGCACACGGGGGCCCCCAGCACCACAGCCCGCCTGGGTCTCCATCAGAGCCTGTTCACACCGCTCCCCAGCAGAGCCTGTCCACACGGCTCCGCAGCACCACAGCCCAGCACACCGGGAACCCAATCACAGCACACGGGGCCCCCCAGCACCAAATCCCAACTGGCTCTCCAGCAGAGCCGGTTCAAACCACTCGCCAGCAGAGCCTTTCCCCACGGCTCCCCAGCAGCAGAGCCCATCACACCGGGCTCCCCGGCCCAGCCCACCGGGCTCCCCAGCACAGCATACGGGGCCCTCCAGCACAGCACACGGGGCCCCCCAGCACCACAGCCCGCCTGGCTCTCCAGCAGAGCCTGTTCAAACCACTCCCCAGCAGAGCCTGTCCATACGGCTCCCCAGCACCACTGCCCAGCACACCGGGCTCCTCAACCCAGCTCGCCGGGCTCCCCAGCACAGCACAGGGGTGCCCCCAGCACAGCACACGGGGATTCCTCGCACCACAGCCCGCCTGGCTCTCCATCAGAGCCTGTTCAACCCTATCCCCAGCAGAGCATGTCCACACGGCTTCCCGGCACCACAGCCCAGCGCACTGGGCTCCGATGCCCAGCTCACTGGGCTCCCGAGTACAGCACACGGGAGCCAGCAGCACCACAGCCCGGCTGGCTCTCCATCAGAGCCTTTTCACACGGCTCAACAGCACAGCCTGTCTACACGGCTCCCAATCACCACAGCCCAGCACACCGGGCTCCCCAGCCCAGCTCAACGGGGTCCTCAGCACAGAACAAGGGGCCCCCCAGCACCAAGGCCCGCCTGGCTCTCCATCAGAGCCTGTTCACAGCGCTCCGCAGCAGAGCCAGTATACAAGGCTCCCCAGCACCACAGCCCAGCACACCGGGCTCCCCAGCCCAGCTCAACGGGGCCCCCCATCATCACAGCCCGCCTGGCTGTCCAGCAGAGCCTTTTCAAACCACTGCCCACCAGAGCCGGTCCACACGGCTCCCCAGTACCACAGTCCAGCACATGGGCTCCCCAGCCCAGCTCACCGGACTCCCCAGCACAGCACACGGGGGGCCCCAGCACCACAGCTCACCTGGCTCTCCATCAGAGCCTGTTTACACGGCTCCCCAGCAGAGCCTGTCCACACTGCTCCCCAGCACCACAGCCCAGCACACTGGGCTCCCCAGCCCAGATCACCGAGCTCCCCAGCCAAGCTCACAGGGCTGCCCAGCACAGCACACGGGGCCCCACAGCACCACAGCCCGCCTGGCTGTCCAGCAGAGCCTTTTCAAACCACTCCGCAGCAGAGCCGGTCCACACGGCTCCCCAGCACCACAGCCCAACACACTGGGCTCCCGAGGCCAGCTCAACAGGCTCCTCATCACAGCACACGGGGCCCCCTAGCGCCACAGCCCGCCTGACTGTCCAACAGAGCCTGTTCACACCACTCCCCAGCAAAGCCTGTCTACAAGGCTCCCCAGCACCACAGCACAACACAACGGGATCCCCAGCCCAGCTCACCGGGCCCCCCAGCACAGCACACGGGGGCCCCAAGCACCACAGCCCGCCTGGCTCTCCATCAGAGACTGTTCACACCACTCCGCAGCAGAGCCTGTCTACACGGCTCCCCAGCACCACAGCCCAGCACACCGGGCTCCCCAGCCCTGCTCATCGGGCTCCCAAGCACAGCACACGGGGGCCCCCAGCACAGCTCACCGGGCTCCACAGCACAGCACACGGGGCCCCCCAGCACCACAGCCCGCCTGGCTTTCCATCAGAACCTATTCACAACGCTCCCCAGTAGAGCCTGTCCACACGGCTCACCAGCACCACAGCCCAGCACACCGGGCTCCCCAGCCCAGCACACCGGGCTCCCCATCACAGCACACGGGGGCACCCAGCACCACAGCCCGCCTGGTTCTCCGGCAGAGCCTGTCCACACCGCTCCTCAACAGAACCTGTCCACACGGCTCCCCAGCACCACAGCCCTGCACACCGGGCTCCCCAGCCCAGCTCACCGGGCTCCCCATCACAGCACACAGGAGCCCCGAGCACCACAGCCCGCCTGGCTCTCCATCAGAGCCTGTTCACAACGCTCACCAGCAGAGCCTGTCCACAAGGCTCCCCAGCACCACAGCCCAGCACACCGGGCTCCCCAGCCCAGCTCACCGGGCTCCCCGGGACATCACACGGGGGCCCCCAGCACCACACCCCGCCTGGCTCTCCATGAGAGCCTGTTCACAAAGCTCCCCAGAAGAGCCTGTCTACACGGCTCCCCAGCAGCCCCGCACACCGCAGCACAGACCGCCTCGCTCTCCATCAGAGCCTGTTGACACCGCTCCCCAGCAGACGCTGTCCACACGGCACCCCAGCAGCTCAGCCCAGCACACAGGGGTCCACAGCCCAGCTCACCGGGCTTCTGAGCACAGCACACGGGGCCACCCAGCACCACAGCCCGCCTGGCTCTCCATCAGAGCCTTTTCACACCGCTTCCCAGCAGACCCTGTCCACACGGCACCCCTGCAGCTCAGCCCAGCATTCCGGGCTCCCCAGCCCATCTCACCGGGCTACCAAGCACAGCACATGGGGGCCCCCAGCAACACAGCCCGCCCGGCTCTCCATCAGAGCCTGTTAACACCGCTTCCCAGCAGACCCTGTTCACACGGCACCCCAGCAGCTCAGCCCAGCACACCGGGCCCCGCAGCGCAGCTTACCGGGCTACCGAGCACAGCACACTGGGGCCCCCCAGCACCACAGCCCGCCTGGCTCTCCATCAGAGCCTTTTCACACCGCTTCACAGCAGACCCTGTACACACGGCACCCCAGCAGCTCAGCCCAGCACACCGGGCTCCCCAGCCCAACTCACCGGGCCCCCCAGCACAGCACAAGGGGCCCCCCAGCACCAGAGCCCGCCTGGCTCTCCATCAGAGCCTGTTCACACCGCTCCGCAGCAGAGCCTGTCTACACGGCTCCCCAGCACCAAAGCCCAGAACACCGGGCTCTCCAGCCCAGCTCACCGGGCTCCCCAGCACAGCACACGGGGCCCCCCAGAACCACAGCCCGCCTGGCTCTCCATCAGAGCGTTTTCACACCGCTCCCCAGCAGAGCCTGTCCACACGGCTCCCCAGCACCACAGCCCACCACACCGGGCTCCCCAGCCCAGCTCAACCGGCCCCCCAGCACAGCACACGGGTCTTCCCAGCACCACAGCCCGCATGGCTCTCCATCAGAGCCTGTTCACTCCGCTCCCCAGCAGAGCCTGTACACACGGCTCCCCAGCACCACAGCCCAGCACACTGGGCTCCCCAGCACAGCACACGTGGCCCCCCAGCACAGCACACGGGGCTTCCCAGCACCACAGCCAGCCTGGCTCTCCATCAGAGCCTCTTCACACCGCTCCCCAGCATAGCCTGTCTACACGGTTCCCAGGCAGCACAGCCCAGCACACCAGGCTCCCGATCACGGCACACGGGGCCCCCCAGCACCACAGTCCGCCTTGCTCTCCATCAGATCCTGTTGAAACCACTACCCAGCATAGCCTGTCCACGCTGCTCCCCAGCAGCACGGCCCAGCACACCGGACTCCCCGGCCATGCTCACCGGGCTCACCAGCACAGCACACGGGGCCCCCCAGAACCACAGCCTGCCTGGCTCTCCATCAGAGCCATTTAACAGCGCTCCGCAGCAGAACTTGTCCACACGGCTCCCCAGCAGAACAGCCCAGCACACCGGGCTCCCCAGCACAGCACACGGTGGCCCCCAGCACCACAGCCCGCCTGACTCTCCATCAGAGCCTGTTAAACCCTCTCCCCATGAGAGCCAGTCCACACGGCTTCCCAGCACCACAGCCCAGCACACTGGGCTCCGAAGCCCAGATCACTGGGCTCCCGAGCACAGCACACGGGGGTCCCCAGCACCACAGCACGGCTGGCTCTCCATCAGAGCCTTTTCACACCGCTCCCCGACAAAGCCTGTCCACACGGCTCCCCAGCAGCACAGCCCAGCACACCGGGCTCCCCAGCACCACAGCCCACCTGGCTCTCCATCAGAGCCTGTTCACACCGCTCCCCATCAGAGCCTGTCTACAGGGCTACCCAGCAGCACAGCCAGGCACACCGGGCTCCCCAGCCAAGCTCACCGGGCTCGCCAGCACAGCACACGAGGGCCCCCGGCACCACAGCCCGCCTGGCTCTCCAGCAAAGCCTCTTCACACGGCTCCCCAGCAGCACAGCCCAGCACACCGGGCTCCCCAGCACAGAACACGGGGGCCCCCAGGACAGCACACGGGGGCCCCCAGCAGCACAGCCCGCCTGGCTCTCCAACAGAGACTGTTCAAACCACTCGCCAGCAGAGCCTTTTTACACGGCTCCCCAGCAGCAGAGCCCAGCACACCGGTCTCCCCAGCCAACCTCACAAGGCCCCCCAGCACAGCACACGGGGGCCCACACCATCACAGCCCGCCTGGCTCTCCATCAAAGCCTGTTCACACCGCTCCCCAGCAGACCCTGTCCACATGGCTCCCCAGCACAACAGCCCGCCAGGCTCTCCAGCAGAGCCTGTTCACACCGCTCCCCAGCAAAGCCTGTCTACACGGCTCCCCAGCAGCACAGACCAGCAAACCGGGCTCCTCTGCCCAGCTCACCGGGCTCCCCAGCACCACAGCCCGCCTGGCTCTCCATCAGAGCCTGTTCAAACCACTCCCCAACAGAGCCTGTCCACACGGCTCCCCAGCACCACAGCCCAGCACACTGGGCTCCCCAGCCCAGCTCAACGGGCTCCCCAGGACAGCACACGGTCCCCCCCAGCACCACAGCCCGCCTGGCTCTCCATCAGAGCCTGTTCAAACCACTCCCCAGCAGAGCGAGTCCACACGGCTCCCAAGCACCACAGCCCAGCACACTGGGCTCCCCAGCCCAGCTCACAGGGCTCCCCAGCACAGCACACGGGGCCCCCCAGCACCATAGCCCGCCTGGCTCTCCAACAAAGCCTGTTCACACCCCTCCACAGCAGAGCCTGCCTACACAGCTGCCCTGCACAACAGCCCAGCACACCGGGCTCCCCAGCCCAGCTCACCGGGCTCCCCAGCACAGCACACCGGGCAACCCAGCTCCACAGCTCGCCTGGCTCTCCATCAGACCCTGTTCAAACCTCTCCCCAGCAGAGACTGTCCATACGGCTCCACAGCAGCACAGCCCTGCACACCGGTCTGCCCAGCCCAGCTAACCGGGCTCCCCAGCACAGCACACGGGGGCCTCCAGCACCACAGCCCGCCTGGCTCTCCATCAGAGACTGTTCACACCGCTCCCCAGCAGAGCCTTTTCACAACGCTCCCCAGCAGAGCCTGTACACACGGCTCCCCAGCAACACAGCCCAAAACAACGGGCTCCCCAGCCCAGCTCACCGGGCTCCCCAGCACAGCACACAGGGGCCCCCAACACCACAGCCCACCTGGCTCTCCATCAGGGCGTGTTCACACCGCTCCCCAATAGAGCCTGTCCACACGGCTCCCCAGCACCACAGCCCAGCACACCGGGGTCCCCAGCCCAGCTCACCGGGCTCCCCAGCACAGCATACGGGGGCCCCCAGCAACACAGCGCGCCTTGCTCTCCAGCAGAGCCTGTTCAAACCGCTCCCCAGCAGAGCCTGTCCACACGGCTCCCCAGCAGCACAGCCCAGCACACCGGGCTCCCCAGCCCAGCTCAACGGGCTCCCCAGCACAGCACACAGTGGCCCCCAGCGCCACAGCCCGCCTGGCTCTCCATCAGAGCCTGTTCACACCGCTCCCCTGCAGAGCCTGTTTACACGGCTCCCCAGCAGCACAGCCCAGCACACCGCAGCACAGCCCGCCTGGCTCTCCAGCAGAGACTGTTCAAACCACTCCCCAGCAGAGCCTTTCCACACGGCTCCCCAGCAGCACACCCTAGGACTCCGGGCTCCCCAGCCCAGCTCACCGGGCTCCACAGCACAGCACACGGGAGGCCCCCAGCACCAAAGCCCACCTGGCTCTCCAGCAGAGCCTGTTCAAACCACTCCCCAGCACAGCCTGTCCACACGCCTCCCCAGCAGCACAGCCCAGCACACCGGGCTGCCCAGCCCAGCTCACCGGGCTCCCCAGCAAAGCACACGGGGGCCCCCAACACCACAGCCCGCCTGGCTTTCCATCAGAGCCTGTTCACACCGCTCCCCAGCAGAGCCTGTCTACACGGGTCCCCAGCAACACAGCCCAGCACACCGGGCTCCCCAGCCCAGCTCACCGGGCTCCCCAGCACAGCACACCGGGCAACCCAGCTCCACAGCTCGCCTGGCTCTCCATCAGACCCTGTTCAAACCTCTCCCCAGCAGAGACTGTCCATACGGCTCCACAGCAGCACAGCCCTGCACACCGGTCTGCCCAGCCCAGCTAACCGGGCTCCCCAGCACAGCACACGGGGGCCTCCAGCACCACAGCCCGCCTGGCTCTCCATCAGAGACTGTTCACACCGCTCCCCAGCAGAGCCTGTTCACTCCGCTCCCCAGCAGAGCCTGTCTACACGGCTCCCCAGCACCACAGCCCAGCACACCGGGCTTCCCAGCCCAGCTCACCGGTCTCCCCAGCACAGCACACGGGGGCCCCCAGCACCACAGCCCGCGTTGCTCTCCAGCAGAGCTTCTTCAAACCACTCCCCAGCACAGGCTGTCCACACGCCTCCCCAGCTGCACAGCCCAGAACACCGGGCTTCCCAGCCCAGCTCACCGGGCTCCCCAGCAGAGCGCACGGGGGCCCCCAACACCACAGCCCGCCTGGCTTTCCATCAGAGCCTGTTCACACCGCTCCCCAGCAGAGCCTTTCTACACGGCTCCCCAGCAGAACAGTCTGGGACACCGGGCTCCCCAGCCCAGCTCACCGGGGTCCCCAGCACAGCACACGGGGGCCGCCAACACCACAGCCCGCCTGGCTCTCAAGCAGAGCCTCTTCAAATCACTCCCCAACACAGCCTGTCAACACGGCTCCCCAGCAGAGCATGTCCACACGGCTCCCCAGCAGCACAGCCCAACACACCGGACTCCCCAGCCCAACTATCCGGGCTCCCCAGCACTGGACACGGGGGCCCCCAGAACCACAGTCCGCCTGGCTTTCCAGCAGATCCTTTTCAAACCACTCCCCAGCAATGCCTGTCCACACCTCTCCCCAGCACCACAGCCCAGCATACCGGGCTCCGCAGCCAAACTCAACGGGCTCCTCAGCACAGCACACCGGGCCCCCCAGCACCACAGCCCGCCTGGCTGTCCATCAGAGCAATTTAACACCGCTCCCTAGCAGAGCATGTCCACACGGCTCCCCAGCAGCACAGCCCAGTTCACAGGCCTCCCCATCACAGAACACGGGGCCCCCCAGCACCACAGCCCGCCTGGCTCTCCAGCAGAGCCTATTCACACCGCTCCCGAGCAGAGCCTGTCAACACGGTTCCCCAGCACAACAGCCAGGCTCACCGGGCTCCCCAGCCCAGCTCACCGGGCCCCCCAGCACAGCACACGGGGGCCCCCAGCACCACAACCCGCCTGGCTCTCCATCAAGGCCTTTTCACACCGCTCCGCAGCAGAGCCTGTCTACACGGCTACCCAGCACCACAGCCCAGCACACCGGACTCCCCGGCCAAGCTCACCGGGCTCCCCAGCACAGCACACGGGGGCCCCCAGCAACGCAGCCCGCCTGGCTCTCCAGCAGAGCCTGTTCAAAACACTCCCCAGCAGAGCCTGTCCACACGGCTCCCCAGCAGCACAGCCCAGCACACCGGGCTCCCCAGCCCAGCTCACCAGGGTCCCCAGCACAGAACACGGGGCCCCCAGGCACCACAGCCCGCCTGGCTCTCCAGCAGAGCCTGTTAAAACCACCCCCCAGAAGAGCCTGTCCACACAGCTCCCCAGCACCACAGGCCAGCACACCGTACTCCCCAGCGCAGCTCACCATGGCCCCCAGCCCAGCTGAACGGGCTCCCCAGCACAGCACACGGGGCCCACAAGGCACAGCACACGGGGCTTCCCAGCACAACAGCCCTCCTGGCTCTCCATCAGAGCCTTTTCAAACGACTCCCCAGCAGAGCCGGTCCACACGGCTCCCCAGCACCACAGCCCAGCACACCGGGCTCCCCAACCCAGCACACCGGGCTCCCCAGCCCAGCTCACCGGGCCGCCCAGCACAGGACACGGGGGCCCCCAGCACCACAGCCGTCCTGGCTCTCCAGCAGAGACTGTTCAAACCACTCCCCAGCAGAGCCTTTCCACGCTGCTCCCCAGCACCACAGCCCAGCATACCGGGCTCCCCAGCCCTGCTCACCCGGTTCCCCACCACAGCACACGGGGGCCCCAAGCACAGCTCACCGGGCTCCCCTGAACCACAGCCCGCCTGGCTCTCCATCAGAGCCTGTTCAACCCTCTCCCCAGCAGAGCCTGTCCACACGGCTCCCCAGCACCACAGCCCTGCACACGGGGCGCCCCAGCACCACAGCCCGCCTGACTCTCCCTCACAGCCTGCTCATTCCGCTCCCCAGCAGTGCCTGTTCAAACCACTCCCCAGAAGAGCCTGTCTACACGGCTCCCCAGCACCACAGCCCAGCACACAGCACACCGGGCCCAGCTCCCCGTGCCAGCAGCGTCCCCAGCAGCAGGACAGCAAACGGGGGCCCCCAGCAGCACAGCCCGCCTGGCTCTCCAGCAGAGCCTGTTCACACCACTCCCCAGCAGAGCCTGTCCACACGGCTCCCCAGCAGAACAGCCCAGCACACCGGGCTCCCCAGACCAGCTCTCCGGGCTCCCCAGCACAGCACACGGGGGCACCCAACACCACAGCCCGCCTGGCTCTCCAGCAGAGCCTGTTCAAACCGCTCCCCAGCAAAGCCAGACCAAACGGCTCCCCAGCAGCACAGCCCAGCACACCGGGCTCCCCAGCCCAGCTCACCGGGCTCCACAGCACAGCACACGGGGGACCCCTGCACCAAAGCCCGCCTGGCTCTCCATCAGAGCCTGTTCACACCGCTCGCCAGAACAGCCTGTCTACACGGCTCCCCAGCACCACAGCCCAGCACACCGGGCTTCCGAGCCCAGCTCACCGGTCTCCCCAGCACAGCACACGGGGGCCCCCAGCACCACAGCCCGCGTTGCTCTCCAGCAGAGCTTCTTCAAACAACTCCCCAGCACAGGCTGTCCACACGCCTCCCCAGCAGCACAGCCCAGAACACCGGGCTTCCCAGCCCAGCTCACCGGCCTCCCCAGCAGAGCGCACGGGGGCCCCCCAACACCACAGCCCGCCTGGCTTTCCATCAGAGCCTGTTCAAACAACTCCCCAGCAGATTCTGTCCACACAACTCCCCACCGGGCCCAGCTCACCGGGCTCCCCAGCACAGCACACGGGCGCCCCCAACACCACAGCCCGCCTGGCTCTCCAGCAGAGCCTGTTTGCACCGCTCCCCAGCAGAGCCTGTCTACACGGCTCCCCAGCACAACAGCCGAGCACACCGGGCTCCCCAACCGATCTCACCGGGCTCCCCAGCACACCACACGGGGCCCCCCAGCACCACAGCCCACCTGGCCCTCCAGCACAGCCTGTTCAAACCACTCCCCAGCAGAGCCTGTCCACATGGCTCCACCGCAACACAGCCCAGCTCACCGGGCTCCCCAGCACAGCTCACCGGGATCCCCAGCACCACAGCCCAGCACACCGGGCTGCCCAGCCGATCTCACCGGGCTCCCCAGCACAGCACACGGGGCCCTCTAGCACCACAACCCGCCTGGCTCTCCAGCAGAGCATTTTAGACCACTCCACAGCAGAGCCTGTCCACACGGCTCAACAGCACAACAGCCCAGAACACCGGTCTCCAAAGCACAGCACACCGGGGCCCCCAGCACCACAGCCCGCCTGGCTCTAGATCAGAGACTGTTCATTCCGCTCCCCAGCAGAGCCTGTCTACACGGCTCCCCATCAGCACAGCCCAGGACACCGGGCTCCCCAGCCCAGCTCACCGGGCTCCCCAGCACAGGACACGGGGGCCCCAGCACCACAGCCCCCCTGGCTCTCCAGCAGAGCCTTTTCACACGGCTCCCCAGCAGAGCCTGTCTACACGGCTCCCAAGCAGCACAGCCCAGGACACCGGGCTCCCCAGCCCAGCTCACCGGGCTGCCCAGCACAGCACACGGGGGACCCCAGCACCACAGCCAGCCTGGCTCACCATCAGAGCCTGTTCACACCGCTCCCCAGGAGAGCCTTTCTACACGGCTCCCCAGCAGCACAGCCCAGAAAACCGGGCTCCCCAGCCCAGCTCATGGGGCTCCCCAGCACAGCTCACGGGGCCCCTCAGCACCACAGCCCGCCTGGCTCTCCAGCAGAGTCTGTTCAAACCAGTCCCCAGCAGAGCCTGTCCACACGGCTCCCCAGCAGCACAGCCCAGCACACCGGGCTCCCCAGCCCAGCTCACCGGGCTCCCCAGCATAGCACACGGGCCCCCCCAGAACCATAGCCCGCCTGGCTCTCCATCAAATCCTGTTCATACCGCTCCCCAGCAGAGCCTGTCCACACGGCTCCCCAGCACCACAGCCCAGCACACCGGGGTCCCCAGCCCAGCTCACCGGGCTCCCCAGCACAGCATACGGGGGCCCCCAGCAACACAGCGCGCCTTGCTCTCCAGCAGAGCCTGTTCAAACCGCTCCCCAGCAGAGCCTGTCCACACGGCTCCCCAGCAGCACAGCCCAGCACACCGAGTTGCCCAGCCCATCTCATCGTGCTCCCCAGCACAGCACAAGGGGGCCTCCAGTACCACAGCCAGCCTGGCTCTCCATCAGAGCCTGTTCACACCGCTCCCCAGAAGAGCCTGTCCACACGGCTCCCCAGCAGCACAGCCCAGCAGACCGGGCTCCCAGCCCAGCTCACCGGGCGACCCAGCACATGACACGGGGGCCCCCAGCACCACAGCCCGCCTGGGTCTCCAGCAGAGCCTGTTCACACGGCTCCCCAGCACCACAGCCCAGCACACCGGGCTCCCCAGCCCAGCTCCCCGTGCTCCCCAGCACAGCAAACGGGGGCCCCCAGCAGCACAGCCCGCCTGGCTCTCCAGCAGAGCCTGTTCACACCACTCCCCAGCAGAGCCTGTCCACACGGCTCCCCAGCAGAACAGCCCAGCACACCGGGCTCCCCAGCCCAGCTCTCCGGGCTCCCCAGCACAGTACACGGGGGCCCCCAACACCACAGCCCGCCTGGCTCTCCAGCAGAGCCTGTTCAAACCGCTCCCCAGCAGAGCCAGACCAAACGGCTCCCCAGCAGCACAGCCCAGCACACCGGGCTCCCCAGCCCAGCTCACCGGGCTCCCCAGCACAGCACACGGGGGACCCCTGCACCAAAGCCCGCCTGGCTCTCCATCAGAGCCTGTTCACACCGCTCGCCAGAACAGCCTGTCTACACGGCTCCCCAGCACCACAGCCCAGCACACCGGGCTTCCCAGCCCAGCTCACCGGTCTCCCCAGCACAGCACACGGGGGCCCCCAGCACCACAGCCCGCGTTGCTCTCCAGCAGAGCTTCTTCAAACCACTCCCCAGCACAGGCTGTCCACACGCCTCCCCAGCTGCACAGCCCAGAACACCGGGCTTCCCAGCCCAGCTCACCGGGCTCCCCAGCAGAGCGCACGGGGGCCCCCAACACCACAGCCCGCCTGGCTTTCCATCAGAGCCTGTTCACACCGCTCCCCAGCAGAGCCTTTCTACACGGCTCCCCAGCAGAACAGTCTGGGACACCGGGCTCCCCAGCCCAGCTCACCGGGGTCCCCAGCACAGCACACGGGGGCCGCCAACACCACAGCCCGCCTGGCTCTCAAGCAGAGCCTCTTCAAATCACTCCCCAACACAGCCTGTCAACACGGCTCCCCAGCAGAGCATGTCCACACGGCTCCCCAGCAGCACAGCCCAACACACCGGACTCCCCAGCCCAACTATCCGGGCTCCCCAGCACTGGACACGGGGGCCCCCAGAACCACAGTCCGCCTGGCTTTCCAGCAGATCCTTTTCAAACCACTCCCCAGCAATGCCTGTCCACACCTCTCCCCAGCACCACAGCCCAGCATACCGGGCTCCGCAGCCAAACTCAACGGGCTCCTCAGCACAGCACACCGGGCCCCCCAGCACCACAGCCCGCCTGGCTGTCCATCAGAGCAATTTAACACCGCTCCCTAGCAGAGCATGTCCACACGGCTCCCCAGCAGCACAGCCCAGTTCACAGGCCTCCCCATCACAGAACACGGGGCCCCCCAGCACCACAGCCCGCCTGGCTCTCCAGCAGAGCCTATTCACACCGCTCCCGAGCAGAGCCTGTCAACACGGTTCCCCAGCACAACAGCCAGGCTCACCGGGCTCCCCAGCCCAGCTCACCGGGCCCCCCAGCACAGCACACGGGGGCCCCCAGCACCACAGCCCGCCTGGCTCTCCATCAGAGCCTTTTCACACCGCTCCGCAGCAGAGCCTGTCTACACGGCTACCCAGCACCACAGCCCAGCACACCGGACTCCCCGGCCAAGCTCACCGGGCTCCCCAGCACAGCACACGGGGCCCCCCAGCACAGCACACGGGGCCCCCCAGCACCAAAGCCCAGCACACCGGGCTCCCCAGCACAGCACACGGGGGCCCCCAGCAACACAGCCCGCCTGGCTCTCCAGCAGAGCCTGTTCAAAACACTCCCCAGCAGAGCCTGTCCACACGGCTCCCCAGCAGCACAGCCCAGCACACCGGGCTCCCCAGCACAGAACACGGGGGCCCCCAGCACAGCACACGGGGGCCCCCAGCAGCACAGCCCGCCTGGCTCTCCAACAGAGACTGTTCAAACCACTCGCCAGCAGAGCCTTTTTACACGGCTCCCCAGCAGCAGAGCCCAGCACACCGGTCTCCCCAGCCAACCTCACAAGGCCCCCCAGCACAGCACACGGGGGCCCACACCATCACAGCCCGCCTGGCTCTCCATCAAAGCCTGTTCACACCGCTCCCCAGCAGACCCTGTCCACATGGCTCCCCAGCACAACAGCCCGCCAGGCTCTCCAGCAGAGCCTGTTCACACCGCTCCCCAGCAAAGCCTGTCTACACGGCTCCCCAGCAGCACAGACCAGCAAACCGGGCTCCTCTGCCCAGCTCACCGGGCTCCCCAGCACCACAGCCCGCCTGGCTCTCCATCAGAGCCTGTTCAAACCACTCCCCAACAGAGCCTGTCCACACGGCTCCCCAGCACCACAGCCCAGCACACTGGGCTCCCCAGCCCAGCTCAACGGGCTCCCCAGGACAGCACACGGTCCCCCCCAGCACCACAGCCCGCCTGGCTCTCCATCAGAGCCTGTTAAAACCACTCCCCAGCAGAGCGAGTCCACACGGCTCCCAAGCACCACAGCCCAGCACACTGGGCTCCCCAGCCCAGCTCACAGGGCTCCCCAGCACAGCACACGGGGCCCCCCAGCACCATAGCCCGCCTGGCTCTCCAACAAAGCCTGTTCACACCCCTCCACAGCAGAGCCTGCCTACACAGCTCCCCTGCACAACAGCCCAGCACACCGGGCTCCCCAGCCCAGCTCACCGGGCTCCCCAGCATAGCACACGGGCCCCCCCAGAACCATAGCCCGCCTGGCTCTCCATCAAATCCTGTTCATACCGCTCCCCAGCAGAGCCTGTCCACACGGCTCCCCAGCACCACAGCCCACCACACCGGGCTCCCCAGCCCAGCTCAACCGGCCCCCCAGCACAGCACACGGGTCTTCCCAGCACCACAGCCTGCATGGCTCTCCATCAGAGCCTGTTCACTCCGCTCCCCAGCAGAACCTGCTCACCCGGCTCCCCAGCACAGAACACGGGGGCCCACAGCACTGCTCACCGGGCTCCCCAGCGCACCTCAACGGGCCCCCCAGCACAGCACACGGGGGCCCCCACCATCACAGCCCGCCTAGCTCTCCATCAGAGCCTGTTCAACCCTCTCCCCAGCAGAGCCTGTCCACACGGCTCCCCAGCACCACAGCCCACCACACCGGGCTCCCCAGCCCAGCTCAACCGGCCCCCCAGCACAGCACACGGGTCTTCCCAGCACCACAGCCCGCATGGCTCTCCATCAGAGCCTGTTCACTCCGCTCCCCAGCAGAGCCTGTACACACGGCTCCCCAGCACCACAGCCCAGCACACTGGGCTCCCCAGCACAGCACACGTGGCCCCCCAGCACAGCACACGGGGCTTCCCAGCACCACAGCCAGCCTGGCTCTCCATCAGAGCCTCTTCACACCGCTCCCCAGCATAGCCTGTCTACACGGTTCCCAGGCAGCACAGCCCAGCACACCAGGCTCCCGATCACGGCACACGGGGCCCCCCAGCACCACAGTCCGCCTTGCTCTCCATCAGATCCTGTTGAAACCACTACCCAGCATAGCCTGTCCACGCTGCTCCCCAGCAGCACGGCCCAGCACACCGGACTCCCCGGCCATGCTCACCGGGCTCACCAGCACAGCACACGGGGCCCCCCAGAACCACAGCCTGCCTGGCTCTCCATCAGAGCCATTTAACAGCGCTCCGCAGCAGAACTTGTCCACACGGCTCCCCAGCAGAACAGCCCAGCACACCGGGCTCCCCAGCACAGCACACGGTGGCCCCCAGCACCACAGCCCGCCTGACTCTCCATCAGAGCCTGTTAAACCCTCTCCCCATGAGAGCCAGTCCACACGGCTTCCCAGCACCACAGCCCAGCACACTGGGCTCCGAAGCCCAGATCACTGGGCTCCCGAGCACAGCACACGGGGGTCCCCAGCACCACAGCACGGCTGGCTCTCCATCAGAGCCTTTTCACACCGCTCCCCGACAAAGCCTGTCCACACGGCTCCCCAGCAGCACAGCCCAGCACACCGGGCTCCCCAGCCCAGCTCACCAGGGTCCCCAGCACAGAAAACGGGGCCCCCCAGCACCACAGCCCGCCTGGCTCTCCATCAGAGCCTGTTCACACCGCTCCGCAGCAGAGCCTGTCTACACGGCTCCCCAGCACCAAAGCCCAGAACACCGGGCTCTCCAGCCCAGCTCACCGGGCTCCCCAGCACAGCACACGGGGCCCCCCAGAACCACAGCCCGCCTGGCTCTCCATCAGAGCGTTTTCACACCGCTCCCCAGCAGAGCCTGTCCACACGGCTCCCCAGCACCACAGCCCAGCACACCGGGCTCCTCAGCCCAGCTCACCGGGAACCCCAGCACAGCACAGGGGGGCCCCCAGCACCACAGCCCACCTGGCTCTCCTGCAGAGCCTTCTCAAACCACTCCCCAGCACAGCCTGTCCACAGGGCTCCCCAGCACCACAGCCCAGCACACCGGGCTCCCCAGCACCACAGCCCAGCACACGGGGCTCCCCAGCCCAGAACACCGGGCCCCCCGGCACAGCACACGGGGCCCCCCAGCACCACAGCCCAAATGGCTCGCCAGCAGACCCTGTCTACACGGCTCCCAATCACCACAGTCCAGCACACCGGGCTCCCCAGCACCACAGCCCAGCACACGGGGATCCCCAGCCCAGCTCACAGGGCTCCCAAGCACAGCTCAACGGGGTCACCAGCACAGCACACGGGGCCCCCCAGAACCACAGCCCGCCTGGCTCTCCATCAGAGCGTTTTCACACCGCTCCCCAGCAGAGCCTGTCCACACGGCTCCCCAGCACCACAGCCCAGCACACCGGGCTCCTCAGCCCAGCTCACCGGGAACCCCAGCACAGCACAGGGGGGCCCCCAGCACCACAGCCCGCCTGGCTCTCCTGCAGAGCCTTCTCAAACCACTCCCCAGCACAGCCTGTCCACAGGGCTCCCCAGCACCACAGCCCAGCACACCGGGCTCCCCAGCACCACAGCCCAGCACACGGGGCTCCCCAGCCCAGAACACCGGGCCCCCCGGCACAGCACACGGGGCCCCCCAGCACCACAGCCCAAATGGCTCGCCAGCAGACCCTGTCTACACGGCTCCCAATCACCACAGTCCAGCACACCGGGCTCCCCAGCACCACAGCCCAGCACACGGGGCTCCCCAGCCCAGCTCACAGGGCTCCCAAGCACAGCTCAACGGGGTCACCAGCACAGCACACGGGGCCCACCAGCACCACAGCCTTCCTGGCTCTCCATCAGTGCCTGTTCACACCGCTCCGCAGCAGAGCCTGTCGACACAGCTCCCCAGCACCACAGCCCAGCACAACGGGCTCCCCAGCCCAGCTCACCAGGGTCCCAAACACAGAACACGGGGCCCCCCGGCACCACAGCCCGCCTGGCTCTCCAGCAGAGCCTGTTCAAACCACCCCCCAGAAGAGCCTGTCAACACAGCTCCCCAGCACCATGTTGTGGAAAATCTGGATGAGCCGAGCAAAAACAGTCTGGATGCAACAGATTTGTCTTTGTAATTTAATAAAGAATGAAAGGAGTAACAATGAATAATAAAGAAGAGAAATGCAGATCGAATATTTCAGCTGAAAGGCAGACCTCCGACACCAGGCTCGTGTTCAGAGGTCTGACCCAGACCAAGAGATAAAATACAAACTTATACCAGTATCCATCCTAGACACAGCATCTATCTTTCACATAACAGTAGCTTTGCTTTTCCCATGAAACTACACAGACTCCTCAGCTGAGGAGTCTCAGGGCCTTGATGCCTAGCGCTGGTCACAACATCATGTCACAACATCACATACCACAGCAAGATAGAGAAAACCACTCAGAATCAGGTCTATTGGGTTCTCTGATTAACAGTACAAAACAGTAGAGTACAACATTACAAAATGAAATTTCTCTACAACAATTCCCCCTTTGGCCATTCTATGGTCATCTAAATTATGAAGCAGAGCCGTTTTTTTTTGTTTTTTTTTTAAGTCTGGATGCTTGCATGGATATGTGGGAGGAGTCCGGGTGCCACCCAGGCCACGATCTCAACAGGGTCACTGAGAGACGCAGGTGATCTCAGGGGAGACTGGCTTGACCGGAACCAAACACACAGTTCCATGCATCGTCTTTGCAGAAGCAGTAATCACACGACCTAATCACTTTATTCAACAGGCGAGAGTATATACATATATATATATATATATATGTACACATCACACACATACATACATCAGTCAGTAACTTTCAATGCTTTGAGTTACTTCTATCACAGAGTGTGTGACGGAAAAGCTGTTTTGTGGACATAGAACATCCTGTTATTTGAGCAAGCAAAACAAACATAAACATAAGTGGCTATATTTATGGTTATACAATCTCAGAAATGAAATCACTAAATACACATGTCATCGAAGTCAATGTCATCGTTATAGGGTGGAATCCAATCAGAGGAATCTGAAACATCATCATCTTTATTAAATGGTAGCTGTATGTATGTACTGTTCCAGTCTCAACCTAATCAGAGAATTAATCAAAGCCTTAACATAAGAAACAACACAGCACATCAGCAAGACAAACACCATCATTGTAGTAAGCCAGGGCATTAGCAACTTCAGAATTGAAAATTTCCAACCGCCAGTGGTCAGCGATGACCACCAGCTCCAATCTTCTGGAAACTTGAAGTTCTCGGCTTTTCTCCTCATGCATGAATGGTGTTAGCATGTCTTTGCAGTCAGGAAATAGAAACACATATCAATATGAACATCAGAAATAAGATAGAAAGGACTGCTCTCAAACCACAGCCCAGGGATCTGAGAGGGTGCCATGGTCTTCAGTCGGTCCTGTTGGATGGTGTCATCCTCAATCTTGGAGCACTTGTTGGAGCTTTGGCTGCTACTGGTGGAGAAAGAGCGCTTATTTCACCTCTTTCTCAGTTGATGACGTGACGTCCAGGATTCACTCCTCCTAGGCCTGCTGGTTGGTGTGGTCTCTGTCCTCGTCTCCTTTTCCCTCCTTGGTATCTGCAGGTGCGTCATTGGGGGCCGGAATGAGTTTGCAGTGGCTGGCGTGGATCCAGGTGGCCCTCCCAGCGACCTTAACAGCCGTCTCCGTGGTCAGGAGAACCTGAAAGGGACCCTGGTAGTGCCGCTGCTTCCAGTGTCGTCGCCTGTGGTCCTTGATGAGCACTCAGTCCCCCGGTTTGAGACAGTGCAGCACAGTTGTAACCGCTGCTGGCAGTGCACTTTTATCTGTGAATGCAATGCTGACAATGAAGCAGACATGTTGGCAAAATATTTCAACATAACATCCTCCCATGCTATCATGGTTGGGAGATGATGTCTAACTGGACTTACACCTGTCTGGGGAGGCCTCCCAAATAAGATCTCAAATAGGCTATGACCATATTTGACTCTGATTCGCATGCGCATGTAGAAGAGCACCAGTGGAAGTGCTTTGACCCAAGAAAGACCAGTTTCCTCACAACACTTTGCGAGTTTTGCTTTAATGGTACCGTTTTCCCTCTCCACAGCCCCTGCACTCTGTGGGTGATAAGAGCAGTGATGCCTTATTTCAAACCCCAAATAGTCAGATATTTCTTTGAGCGCTTGATTCACAAATCCTGGTCCATTGTCACTGCTGATGACTGCGGGGATTCCCCACCGGGGAATAATCTCTGTAAGCAGTGCTTTTGCCACTGCTTTTGCATCCTGTTTGTGGGAGGGAAACACTTCGACCCTTTTACTGAAGCATTATTTGGATGATGGTACTCATTCCCCCTTTTGACACATGATCACTTCCATGAGTTTTGCATAACAATGGAAGAGAGCACGTGGCAAACAAGGTTTACCATCCGGACCAAACCACACTGAGTCTCGGTACACAGCCCCTGACTTTGACCACACCACACGCTCATGTGGGGTGGATAGAGACTGCAACCTTGAGGCACCAGCATAAGGATGAATTGCTGAAGGGAGAGACACCATCAGGTTTTGCATTGGAAATAAAAATATTTGAAAAAAACAGCTGCCTTAGCTGCTGCAAGAGGTCGTGGGGCTGCTGTGTAACCTGCAGAAACCAGATTAGTGTTAGTGAGCATCACATTTAACAACAGAAATAGCTGTGGGGAGAAGAATAGCGTCGAGCAACACAGACACAAGTTTGTGGTGAGAGATGGGTTTTCTAGATGAAGTGAGGAAACCCTGGTGTTTCCAAAGGGCCCCAAAATCATGAACTACGCCGAATGCGTAACGTGAGTCTGTGTAAATATTTACAGAGACATCAGAAGCCAGTTTACAGGCTTCAGTGAGTGCAACAAGTTCTGCTGATTGAGCAGAAAAATGTGATGGCAAACGGCCTGAGAGCAACACTTCATGCTGTGTAACAACTGCAAAACCCACATGATTTGAGCCTGTGTCTGGAGAGCGCGAGGCTGAGCCATTAACAAAGAGTTCCAGATCAGCATGTTACAGTGGAACTTCTGAGAGATCAAATCTCGGTGTGCTGCTCTGCTCCAGTACCTGTAAACAATCATGCGGTTCACCATCTGCTTCAGTAGGAAGAAGTGTAGCAGGATTAAGAACATTGCATCTTTGCACAGTTACATTAGGCATGTCAAGCAGGGTTATGTGGTATCTCAGCCATCGTTGGGCTGAGAGATGAGACGTTCTTTGTGTGTGTAGTATTCTTTCCACAGCATGAGGAACCATGAGTGTGAGGTTCCCATAACAAACAAGATCACGTGACGCCGTCACAGCTTTCTCAGCTGCAGCCACTGCTCGAAGGCACAAGGGGAGACCTGCTGCAACTGAGTCCAGTTTGGTAGAGAAATAGGCAATAGGTCTCAGTTTTCCCCCATGCTGTTGTGTCAGAACAGAAGTCATGTAACCGTCTTTTTGGTCAACAAACTGAGTAAAAGGAAGGTCAGGATTTGGTAATCCAAGTGTTGGTGCAGTCTGTAGTGCAGTCTTTAAGTCAATGAAGGCTTTTTCACCTTCGTCAGTCCAAGTCAGTTTGTCATGTGCACAGAGATTATTACCATGAGTCATGGCAGAGAGGGATGCCTCTCTTTCTGAATAGTTAGGGATCCACTTTCTGCAGTATGACGTCATGCCAAGAAAAGACAACATTTGTTTCTTTGTGATTGGTTTTGGAACAGATTGAATGGCATGTATTCGTTTGGGAGAGAGGGATTTGCCCTCGGCTGTGATCACATGTCCCAGATATGTTACTGACGTCTGGACAAATTGCATTTTTGGCAAACTTACTTTGTGGCCATTTTCGGCTAGATGTTTTAACAGAGCAATTGTGTCCGTTTTGCATTCCTCTCGGGAGGATCCACAGATTAAGATATCATCTACGTACTGTATCAAAACAGAATCACAGGGGAGACAAAGACTCTGCAGATTGTCTCTGAGTGCACTGTGGAAGACACTAGGTGATTCACAGAAACCTTGGGGGCAACGGGACCAGGTATAACCACGCCCGTCAAAGGGAAATGCAAACCAAAATTGGCTGTCCTTGTGCACAGGAACGGAAAAAAAAGCATTTGCCAAGTTAATGACTGTGAAATGAGTAGCATTTGATGGAATCTGTGACAAAATTGTGTGAGGGTTTGCTACCTGAGGGGCACGCGGATGGACTGCGGCATTTACTGCCTTGAGATCCTGGACAAACTGCCGATCGACCAGTTGACCTTGGTGGCAAATCTTTAACCGGAAAAAAATAGGGGTTCTGACCGGGGAGTCATCGCATGGAATTATGACTCCAACCTTCAGAAGAGATTCAAAACAGGCCTAATTCCCTCAACTGCTTCATGCTTAAGTGGGTATTGTTTCACACAGGGTCTGTAATCTGACTTTGGATGAACAACGAGGGGTGAGGCTCCTTTGATGAGCCCCACATCATATTTGTGCTGAGCCCACAAACCAGCGGGCACCCCCGATAGTTCAGTCATATCAACAGGCACACTTTGTGAAACCATGTGTTGTGTGTGTGTGTGTGTGTGTAATGAGCTCAATCGTTCTTTTAACCAGCGCTGTGGATGTTAACTGGGTCTTGTATATACGTCACCCTTCCTGCTGTACAGCGTCTTGGGGTCTCCCCCAACTGGACAGAAATCAGTCAAGTTCAGGTTTCTGTGGAGCCAGAGTTCCAGGTCCCTCCATTCCCACTCTGCTGGTTTTGTCAGCGACACGTGTGGCGCCTCTCCTGGAAACAGCTTATCTTGTGACGGAGAGAGAGACACAGACACAGCAGCAGCAGACCGCAGACCTTGTCCAGAGAATACATGGCAGATTTAATCTCTCTACTGTTAGATCCTGTCTATACCACTCCCTTTCAAATCTTTCATCTGGTCCCTGTGACAAATGTGCAGTGCAGTGTAGTGAATCAGCAGACATGAAATCAGTTGCCTCGGTGCAATGCGTGTGTGCAAATGATGGGCGGTGATGCAACAGTGAATGTCCAGATTGCAGCAGAGACCATTCATAGACATACAGCAATGATTGTGGGCTGTATTTCACCATTTATGTTGAGTCTGGTAATCTAGAGATTTCTAACCAATGAGGATGTGATACCAATATCATGCTAAATCAGCACATTAGGTCTCTGCCCATCAGATTGATTGGACAATGGTCTGAGAATAGAAATGAGTGTTTAGTTGTGCTGTTATCAACTGTACAGTGCAATGGGAAAGTGTAAGGCTCTGACACATGAATACCAGCAAAGCCAAAAGTTCTCTCTCTTCTACCACTCTCTTAAGGCTTTGTTGGTAAAGCTTTGGAATTCAACACAGAAAGCGTAACTGCAGAATCCACTAGGAATTCAATAGGGTGACCAGCTACCATTAAGGTGAACTGTAGTAGCTTTCTGAATCCTGTCTCATCTGTATACATAGGAAAAATAAATCTTACTTTTCCGCTTTTATCCTTATCTTCTGGATGACTTATGGCAAGTGCTATTTTTTTTTATTATGTTGACTCACCCAATGTGTTGTGTTGTGCGTTGTGTATGTTGGAAGCCTGTTCCGTCTCTGGCGTCCGCTTCCCCTCCTCCTGCTCTCAGTCCGATGATTCGTAGTTGGTCTTTTTACCCTTTCTCGGACAGTCCTTCATCCAGTGCCCCTTCTGGCCACATCGGAAACAAGTGTGTTTCTTCCCGCAGCCTCTTCTTCGGCCTCTGCCCCCTTCTTCCAGTCCTCTGTTCAGCTGTCCTTCTTCTTCATAGGATTCTAATGGTCTCAGTTCAGTCATGGTCGGTCGATATTCTCTCATAAAGTTCTTCATCTGACTTTTGAACAAGGTCAGATTGTCTTTTGGTTCACAAACATGCAGCATCGCTTCAGGAACGTCAGCTTCTGTCCACGGCCTAAACACCAGCATCGGCCCTGATGGGCCTGCAGCCTCCATCATTGGCATGCTCAGCACCCCGCCCTCATTGGTAGTGTCTGAGCTGGAGGATGATGCCGATGGTTGCAGTTCTTCCTGTGATGGAAACCGGGCAGAAAGAATCCTCACACGTCCCCGAGTCCTTGCCGCCGGTCCCTGGGATGCGCTGTGGGATGCATCCTGGGATGAGGGCCCCGGCGGAGGAGTTGGCCCGGTTTCTTGCTTTGTGGATGTAGATGGTTCGGGTGGAGGGGAGGCAGGACCTTGTTGGCTGTCTTCTCTCCGCTGCTGTCGCCAGGGAGCACAAGGAGGAGGAGGAGCGGAGTCCAGATCGGGATCCAGGGTGCATGCTTTCCTTGGAGATTTTACCTCAGAGAAAGAGGGATACAGTGTGTCAGTGATCTCAGTCTGTTGCTGGATTATGTCTTTACTACCTCCACTGGACTTCTTTCCCTTTTCATTCACCTTTCCCTCATTGCAATTACATGGCTTTGATTTAGCTTTCTCTCTGCTCTCTGCCTCTTCTCTCCACAATCTATAAGCCTCCCAATCTGCCAGAAATGGTACATATTTTTCTCTCTTTCCTTTGGACAAGGTCGCATACTTCTCTGCATCCGCTGTCTGTCTCATCTCCAAGCTTGTTTTAAGCTGTTCCAATTTGTTTAAGTCAAAACTCCCTTTTTCTGGGAACCCCATTTTCACCCACGTATCAAACTGGTTCATACTTCTAGCGTTTTTCCGAGTCATTATTCGTAGGATGACAGGAAGGGACTTTGAATCTGTGTCCACATTAACCCTCTCCTTACTGAGACTCGTCCCCATCTCTGATTCTGTAATGCTAACAGAATCAAGACACAAATGTCTACAAGTGACCTAAGAGAGCCTGGATAAAACCACCTCTCTAACTTACAAACAACCGAGTTTGTGCTGGGGAACTACCTTGTTCCCCCACTTGCGAGATGACCTCCACCGGTGGACTACCTGGATTGCAATCTCTTTCCTGGCATGCATGCTCTTTACGTGACAATGTCACCGGCCCCATCCAATCTGCAATACTCTAATTCTCTCATTCATTCATTCATTTGTACAATAAGACATAAGGAAAAAAGGACAGAAAAATAAAATATTTTTCTCACCCTTTACTTATGCGCGACTCTTTCCTACTCCGATTTTCCTCACGAGGGTTGGATCGGTGTTCGGGCTCCGCCTGGAGACAGCTTCTCACCAGTCAGGGAGGAATCCCCCTAAGACAATGCTTAGGTAATGCCTTCTGCTCCAGCAGAGTCCGAATCACGCGTCCTCCCCGTACGGGGCACCAATTTGTTGTGGAAAATCTGGATGAGCCGAGCAAAAACAGTCTGGATGCAACAGATTTGTCTTTGTAATTTAATAAAGAATGAAAGGAGTAACAATGAATAATAAAGAAGAGAAATGCAGATCGAATATTTCAGCTGAAAGGCAGACCTCCGACACCAGGCTCGTGTTCAGAGGTCTGACCCAGACCAAGAGATAAAATACAAACTTATACCAGTATCCATCCTAGACACAGCATCTATCTTTCACATAACAGTAGCTTTGCTTTTCCCATGAAACTACACAGACTCCTCAGCCGAGGAGTCTCAGGGCCTTGATGCCTAGCGCTGGTCACAACATCATGTCACAACATCACATACCATAGCAAGATAGAGAAAACCACTCAGAATCAGGTCTATTGGGTTCTCTGATTAACAGTACAAAACAGTAGAGTACAACATTACAAAATGAAATTTTTCTACAACACACCACAGGCCAGCACACCGTACTCCCCAGCCCAGCACACCGGGCTCCCCAGCCCAACTCAACGGGCTCCCCAGCACAGCACACGGGCCCACCCAGCACAGCACACGGGGCTACCCAGCACAACAACCCGCCTGGCTCTCCATCAGAGCCTGTTCAACCCTTTCCCCAGCAAAGCCTGTCCACACGGCTTCCCAGCACCACAGCCCAGCACATTGGGCTCCGAAGCCCAACTCACTGGGCTCCCGAGTACAGCACACGGGGGCCCCCAGCACCACAGCCCGGCTGGCTCTCCATCAGAGCCTGTTCACACCGCTCAACAGCACAGCATGTCTACACGGCTCCCCATCAGCACAGCAAAGCAACCAGTGATCCCCAGCCCAGCTCACCGGGCTCCTGAGCACAGCTCACGGGGGCCCCCAGCACCACAGCCCGCCTGGCTCTCCATCAGGGCTTGTTCACACCCTCCGCAGCAGAGCCTGTCTACACGGCTCCCCAGCACAAAAGCCCAGCACACCGGGTTCCCCAGCCCAGCTCACCGGGCTCCCCAGCACAGCACACGGGGCCCCCCAGCACCACAGCCTGCCTTGCTCTCCAGCAGAGCCTGTTCAAACGACTCCCCAGCAGAGCCTGTCCACACGGCTCCAAAGCACCACAGCCCGCCTGGCTCTCCAGCAGAGCCTGTTCACACCGCTCCCCAGCAGAGCCTGTCTACACGGCTCCCCAGCAGCACAGCCCAGAAAGCCGGGCTCCTCTGCCCAGCTCACCGGGCTCCCCAGCACCACAGCCCGCCTGGCTCTCCATCAGAGCCTGTTCAAACCACTCCCCAACAGAGCCTGTCCACACGACTCCCCAGCACCACAGCCCAGCACACTGGGCTCCCCAGCCCAGCTCAACGGGCTCCCCAGGACAGCACACTGTCCCCCGCAGCACCACAGCCCGCCTGGCTCTCCATCAGAGCCTGTTCAAACCACTCCCCAGCAGAGCGAGTCCACACGGCTACCAAACACCACAGCCCAGCACACTGGGCACCCCAGCCCAGCTCACAGGGCTCCCCAGCACAGCACACGGGGCCCCCCAGCACCATAGCCCGCCTGGCTCTACAACAAAGCCTGTTCACACCCCTCCACAGCAGAGCCTGTCCACACGGCTCCCCAGCAGAGCCTGTCCACACGGCTCCCCAGCACCACAGCCCAGCTCACCGGGCTCCCAACCGCCACAGCCCAGCACACCGGGCTCCACATCCCAGCTCAACGGGCTCCGCAGCACAGCACACGGGGGCCCCCAGCACCACAGCCCGCCTGGCTATCCAGCAGAGCCTGTTCAAACCACTCCCCAGCAGAGCCTGTCCACACGGCTCCCCATCACCACAGCCCAACACACCGGGCTCCGAAGCCCAGCTCAACGGGCTCCCCAGCACAGCACATGGTGCCCCCCTGCACCAAAGCCCGCCTGGCTCTCCATCAGAGCCTGTCTACACGGCTCCCCAGCACCACAGCCCAGCTCCCCGTGCTCCCCAGCACCACATCCCAGCACACCGGGCTCCACATCCCAGCTTAGCGAGCTCCGCAGCACAGCACACGGGGGCCCCCAGCACCACAGCCCGCCTGGCTCTCCATCAGAACCTCTTCACAGCGCTCCTTGTCTACACGGCTCCCGAGCACCACAGCCCAGCACACCGGGCTCCCCAGCCCAGCTGTCACCACGCTCTCCCAGAGCACACAGCACGCCCAGCAGCACCGCATCCACAAGCCCAGCTGGCTCTCCCAGCAGCGCTCCCAGCAGCTGTCTACACGGCTCCCCACGCCCAGCACACCGGGCCCCCAGCAGCACCAGGCTCCCCAGCAAGCACACGGGGCCCCCCAGCATCACAACCCGAATGGCTCCCCAGCAGAGCCTGTCTACACGGCTCCCCAGCAGCACAGCCCAGCACACCGCAGCAAAGCCCGCCTGGCTCTCCATCAGAGCCTGTTCAAACCGCTCCCCAGCAGCACAGCCCGCCTGGCTCTCCAGCAGAGCCTTTTCAAACGACTCCCAAGCAGAGCCGGTCCACACGGCTGCCCAGCAGCACAGCCCGGCACACTGGCCTCCCGAGCCCAGCTCACCGGGCTTCCCAGCACAGCACACGGGGCCCCCCAGCACCACAGTCCACCTGGCTCTCCATCAGAGCCTCTTCACACCGCTCCTCAGCAGAGCCTGTCTACACGGCTCCCCAGCAGCACAGCCCAGCACACCGGGCTCCCCAGCCAAGCTCACCGGGCTTCCCAGCACAGCACACGGGGCCCCCCAGCAACACAGCCCACCTGGCTCTCCATCAGAGCCTCTTCAAAACACTCCCCAGCAGAGCCTGTCCACACGGCTCCCCAGCAGCACAGCCGAGCACACCGGGCTCCCCAGCCCAGATCACCGGGCTCCCCATCACAGCACACGGGGGCCCCCCAGCACAACAGCCCGCCTGGCTCTCCAGCCTTTTCACACCGCTTCCAAGCAGACCCTGTACACACGGCACCCCAGCAGCTCAGCCCAGCACACCGGGCTCCCCAGCCCAGCTCACCGGGCTTCCGAGCACAGCACACGGGGGCCCCCAGCACGACAGCCCGCTTGGCTCTCCAGCATAGCCTGTTAACACCGCTCCCCAGCAGCGCCCGTCAACACGGCTCCCCAGCACCACGGCCCAGCACACCGGGCTCCCCAGCAGCGCACACGGGGCCCCCCAGCACCACAGCCCGCTTTGCTCTCCAGCAGAGCCTGATAACACCGCTCCCCAGCAGAGCCCGTCTACACGGCTCCCCAGCAAAACAGCCCAGCTCAACGGGCTCCCCAGCACAGCACACGGGGCACCCCAGCACCACAGCCCGCCTGGCTGTCCAGCAGAGCCTGTCCACACCGCTCCCCAGAAGAGCCTGTCCACACTGCTCCCCAGCAGAACAGCCCAGCACACCGGGCTCCGCAGCCCAGCTCACCCGGCTCCCCAGCACAGAACACGGGGCTCCCCAGCACAACAGCCCGCCTGGCTCTCCATCAGAGCCTGTTCAAAACACTCCCATGCAGAGCCTGTCCACACGGCTCCCAAGCAGCACAGCCCAGCACACCGGGCTCCCCAGCCCAGCTCACCGGGCTCCCCACCACAGAACACGGTGCACCCCAGCACCACAGCCCGCCTGGCTCTCCATCAGAGCCTTTTCACACCGCTCCACAGCACAGCCTGTCCGCACGGCTCACCAGCACCACAGCCCAGCAAACCGGCCTCCCCAGCACAGCACAGGGGGCCCCTCAGCAATACCGCCTGCCTGGCTCTGAATCAGACGCTGTTCAAACCACTCCACAGCAGAGCCTGTCTACACTGCTCCCCAACACCACAGCCCAGCACACCGGGCTTCCCAGCCAAGCTCAACGGGATCCTGAGCACAGCACACGGGCGCCCCCAGCACCACAGACCGCCTGGGTCTCCAGCAGAGCCTGTCCACACTTCTCCCCAGCACCACAGCCCAGCACACCGGGCTCCTCGGCCCAGCTCACCGGGCTCCCCAGCACAGCACTCGGGGGCCCCCAGCACCACAGCCGGCCTGGCTCTCCATCAGTGCCTGTTCACACCGCTCCCCAGCAGAGCCTGTTCACACCGCTCCCCAGCAGAGCCTGTCTACACGGCTCCCCAGCACCACAGCCCAGCACACTGGGCTCCCCAGCCCAACTCAACGGGGCCCCTAGCACAGCACATGGGGGCCCCCAGTTCCACAGCCCGCTTGGCTCTCCATCAGAGCCTGTTCACACCGCTCCCCAGCAGAGCCTGTGTACACGGCTGCCCAGCAGCACAGCCCAGCACACCGGGATCCTCTGCCCAGCTCACCGGGCTCCCCAGCACCACAGACAGCCTGGCTCTCCTTCAGAGCCTGTGCACACCGCTCCCCAGCAGAGCCTGTGTACACGGCTCCCCAGCACCACAGCCCAGCACACCGGGCTCGCCAGCCCAGCTCAAGGGGCTCCCCAGCACAGCACACGGGGCCACCCAGCACCACAGACAGCCTGGCTCTCCATCAGAGCCTGTTCAAACCACTCCCCAGCAGAGCCCGTCTACACGGCTCCCCAGCACCACAGCCCAGCACACCGGGCTCCCCAGCAGCGCACACGGGGCCCCCCAGCACCACAGCCCGCTTGGCCCTCCAGCAGAGCCTGTCCACACCGCTCCCCAGCACAACAGCCCAGCACGCCGGGCTCCCCAGCCCAGCTCACTGGGCTCCCCAACACAGCACACGGGGCCCCCCAGCACCACAGCCCGCTTGGCTCTCCAGCAGAGCCTGTCCACACTTCTCCCCAGCACCACAGCCCAGCACACCGGGCTCCTCGGCCCAGCTCACCGGGCTCCCCAGCACAGCACACGGGGGCCCCTAGCACCACAGCCGGCCTGGCCCTCCATCAGTGCCTATTCACACCGCTCCCCAGCAGAGCCTGTTCACACCGCTCCCCAGCAGAGCCTGTCTACACGGCTCCCCAGCACCACAGCCCAGCACACTGGGCTCCCCAGCCCAACTCAACGGGGCCCCTAGCACAGCACATGGGGGCCCCCAGCTCCACAGCCCGCTTGGCTCTCCATCAGAGCCTGTTCACACCGCTCCCCAGCAGAGCCTGTGTACACGGCTCCCCAGCACCACAGCCCAGCACACCGGGCTCGCCAGCCCAGCTCAAGGGGCTCCCCAGCACAGCACACGGGGCCACCCAGCACCACAGCCCGCCTGGCTCTCCATCAGAGCCTGTGCACACCGCTCCCCAGCAGAGCCTGTGTACACGGTTCCCCAGCACCACAGCCCAGCACACCGGGCTCGCCAGCCCAGCTCAAGGGGCTCCCCAGCACAGCACACGGGGCCAGCCAGCACCACAGCCCGCCTGGCTCTCCATCAGAGCCTGTTCAAACCACTCCCCAGCAGAGCCTGTCCACACAGCTCCCCAGCAGAGCCTGTCCACACAGCTCCCCAGCACCACTGCGCAGCACACCGGGCTCCCCAGCCAAGCTCACTGGGCTCCCCAACACAGCATACGGGGCCCCCCAGCACCACAGCCCGCCTGGCTCTCCTTCAGAGCCTGTTCAAAGCACTCCCCAGCAGAGCCTGACAACACGGCTCCCCAGCACCACAGCCCAGCACACCGGGCTCCACATCCCAGCTTAGCGAGCTCCGCAGCACAGCACACGGGGGCCCCCAGCACCACAGCCCGCCTGGCTCTCCATCAGAGCCTCTTCACAGCGCTCCTCAGCAGAGCCTGTCTACACGGCTCCCGAGCACCACAGCCCAGCACACCGGGCTCCCCAGCCCAGCTCACCGGGCTCCCCAGCACAGCACACGGGGCCCCCCAGCATCACAACCCGAATGGCTCCCCAGCAGAGCCTGTCTACACGGCTCCCCAGCAGCACAGCCCAGCACACCGCAGCAAAGCCCGCCTGGCTCTCCATCAGAGCCTGTTCAAAACGCTCCCCAGCAGATCCTGTCCACACGGCTCCCCAGCAGCACAGCCCGCCTGGCTCTCCAGCAGAGCCTGTTCAAACCACTCCCAAGCAGAGCCGGTCCACACGGCTGCCCAGCAGCACAGCCCAGCACACTGGCCTCCCGAGCCCAGCTCACCGGGCTTCCCAGCACAGCACACGGGGCCCCCCAGCACCACAGTCCACCTGGCTCTCCGTCAGAGCCTCTTCACACCGCTCCTCAGCAGAGCCTGTCTACACGGCTCCCCAGCAGCACAGCCCAGCACACCGGGCTCCCCAGCCAAGCTCACCGGGCTTCACCGCACAGCACACGGGGCCCCCCAGCACCACAGCCCACCTGGCTCTCCATCAGAGCCTCTTCAAAACACTCCCCAGCAGAGCCTGACCACACAGCTCCCCAGCAGCACAGCCGAGCACACCGGGCTCCCCAGCCCAGATCACCGGGCTCCCCATCACAGCAAACGGGGGGCCCCCAGCACCACAGCCCGCCTGGCTCTCCATCAGAGCCTTTTCACACCGCTTCCAAGCAGACCCTGTACACACGGCACCCCAGCAGCTAAGCCCAGCACACCGGGCTCGCCAGCCCAGCTCAAGGGGCTCCCCAGCACAGCACACGGGGCCAGCCAGCACCACAGCCCGCCTGGCTCTCCATCAGAGCTTGTTCAAACCACTCCCCAGCAGAGCCTGTCCACACAGCTCCCCAGCAGAGCCTGTCCACACAGCTCCCCAGCACCACTGCGCAGCACACCGGGCTCCCCAGCCAAGCTCACTGGGCTCCCCAACACAGCACACGGGGCCCCCAGCACCACAGCCCAGCACACCGGGCTCCCCAGCACAACACATGGAGGCCCCCAGCACCACAGCCCGCCTGACTCTCCATCAGAGCCTCTTCACACCTCTGCCCAGCAGAGCCTGTCTACACGGCTCCCCAGCACCACAGCCCAGCTCACCGGGCTCCCTGGGACATCACACAGGGGCCCCCAGCACCACAGCCTGCCTGGCTCTCCAGAAGAGCCTGTTCAAGCCATTCCCCAGCAGAGCCTGTCCACACGGCTCCCCAGCAGCACAGCCCAGCTCACCGGGATCCCCAGCACAGCACACGGGAGCCCCCAGCACCACAGCCCGCCTGGCTCTCCAGCAGAGCCTGTCTACACGGCTCCCCAGCACAACAGCCCAGCTCACCGGACTCCCTAGCACAGCACACGGGGGCCTCCCGCACCACAGCCCGCCTGGCTCTCCAACAGAGCCTGTTCAAACCACTCCCCAGCAGAGCCTTTCCACAGGGCTCCACAGCAGCACAGCACAGCACACCGGGCTCCCCAGCCCAGCTCACCGGGCTCCCCAGCACAGCACACGGGGGCCCCCAACACCACAGCCCACCTGGCTCTCCATCAGTGCCTGTTCACACCGCTCCCTAACAGAGCCTGTCTACACGATTCCCCAGCACTACAGCCCAGCACACCGAGCTCCCCAGCCCAGCTCACCGGACTCCCCAGCACAGCACACGGGGCCCCCCAGCACCACAGCCCAAATTGCTCCAACGCAGAGCCTGTCTACACGGCTCCCCAGCACCACAGCCCAACACACCGGGCTCCCCAGCCCAGCTCAACGGGCTCCCCAGCACAGCACACGGGGCCCCCCAGTACCACAGCCCGCCTGTCTCTCCATCAGAGCCTGTTCACACCGTTCCCCAGCAGAGCCTGTCCACACGGCTGCCTAGCACCACAGCCCAACACACCAGGCTCCCCAGCCCAGCACACCGGGCTCCCCAGCCAAGCTCACAGGGCTGCCCAGCACAGCACACGGGGCCACCCAGCACCACAGCCTGCCTGGCTGTCCAGCAGAGACTGTTCAAACCACTCCCCAGCAGAGCCTGTCCACACCGCTCCCCAGCACAACAGCCCAGCACACCGGGCTCCCCAGCCGAACTCAACGGGCTCCCCAGCACAAAACACGGGGCCCCCCAGAGCCACAGCCCGCCTGGCTCTCCATCAGAGCCTGTTTAGACCGCTCCCCGGCAGAGCCTGTCTACACGGCTCCCCAGCAGCACAGCCCAGCACATCAGGCACCCCAGCCCAGTTCACCGGACTCCCGAGCACGGCACACGGGGCCCCCCACCACCACAACCCGCCTGGCTCTCCATCAGTGCCTTTTCACACCGCTCCCCAGCAGAGCCTGTTCACACCGCTCCCCAGCAGAGCCCTTCTACACGGCTCCCCAGCACCACAGCCAAGCACACCGGGCTCCCCAGCCCAGCTCACCCGGCTCCCCAGCACAGAACACGGGGCCCCCCAGCACCAGAGCCCGCCTGGCTCTCCATCAGAGCCTGTTCAAACCACTCCCATGCAGAGCCTGTCCACACGGCTCGCCAGCAGCACATCCCAGCACACCGGGCTCCCCAGCCCAGCTCACCGGGCTCCCCAGCACAGAACTCGGTGCCCCCCAGCACAACAGCCCGCCTGGCTCTCCAGCAGAGCCTGGTCAACCCTCTCCCCAGCAGAGCCTGTCCACACGCCTCCCCAGCAGCACAGCCCAGCACACTGGCCTCCACAGCCGAGCACACGGGGGCCCCCAGCACAGCACACGGGGGCCTCCAGCAAACAACACGGGGCCCCCCTGCACCACAGCCCGCTAGGCTCTGCAGCAGAGCCTTTCAACACGGCTCCCCAGCACCACAGCCCAGCTCACTGGGCTCCCCAGCACAGCACACGGGGGCCCCCAACACCACCGCCCGCCTGGCTATCCAGCAGAGCCTGTTCAAACCACTCCCCAGCAGAGCCTGTCCACACGACTCCCCAGCAGAGCCTGTCCACAGGGCTCCCCAGCACCACAGCCCAGCACACCGGGCTCCAAAGCCCAGCTCAACGGGCTCCAAAGCACAGCACACTGGGCCCCCCAGCACCACAGCCCGCCTGGCTCTACATCAGAGCCATTTCACACCGCTCCCCAGCAGAGCCTGACAACACGGCTACCCAGCACCACAGCCCAGCACACCGGGCTTCCCTGCCCACCTCACCGGGGCCCCCAGCACAGCACACGGGGGCCCCCAGCATCACAGCCCGCCTGGCTCTCAATCAGAGCCTGTTCACACATCTCCGCAGCAGAGCCTGTCTACACGGCTCCCCAGCACCACAGCCCAGCAAACCGGGCTCCCCAGCACTGCACACGGGGCCCCCCAGCACCACAGCCCGCCTGGCTCTCGAGCAGAGAATGTTCAAACCACTCCCCAGCAGAGCCTTTCCACACGGCTCACCAGCACCACAGCCCAGCACACCGGGCTCCCCAGCCCAGCTCACCGGGCTCCCCAACACAGCACACGGCGGCCCCCTACACCACAGCCCACCTGGCTCTCCATCAGTGCCTGTTCACACCGCTCCCCATCAGAGCCTGTCTACAAGGCTCCCCAGCACCACAGTCCAACTCACTGGGCTCCCCAGCACAGCACACGGGGGCCCCCAACACCACAGCCCGCCTGGCTATCCATCAGAGCCTGTTCAAACGACTCCCCAGCAGAGCCGGTCCACACGGCTCCCCAGCACCACAGCCCAGCACACCGGGCTCCCCAGCCCAGCACACCGGGCTCCCCAGCCCAGCTCACAGGGCCGCCCAGCACAGGACACGGGGGCGCCCGGCACCACAGCCCGCCTTGCTCTCCATAAGAGCCTGTTCACACCGCTCCGGAGCACAGCCTGTCGACACGGCTCGCCAGTACCACAGCACAGAACACCGGGCTCCCCAGCCCAGCTCACCGGGCTCCCCAGCACAGCACACGGGGCCCCCCAGCACCACAGCCCGCCTGGCTCTCCAGCAGAGACTGTTCAAACCACTCCCCAGCAGAGCCTGTCCACATGGCTCCCCAGCAGAGCCTGTCCACACGGCTCCCCAGCACCACAGCCCAGCACACCGGGCTCCCCAGCACAGCACACGGGGCCCCCCAGCACCACAGCCCGCCTTGCTCTCCATCAGGGCCTGTTCAACCCTCTTCCCAGCAGAGCCTGTTCACACCGCTCCCAAGCAGAGCCTGTCCACACGGCTCCCCAGCACCAGAGCCAAGCACACCGGGCTCCCCAGAACAGCACACCGGGACCCCGAGCACCACAGCCCGCCTGGCTCTCCATCAGACACTGTTCACACCGCTCCCCAGCAGAGACTGTTCAAACCGCTCCCCAGCACAGCCTGTCTACACGGCTCCCCAGCACCAGAGCCCAGCACACCAGGATCCCCAGCCCAGCTCACCGGGCTCCCCAGAACAGCACACCGGGCCCCCCAGCACCACAGCCCGCCTGGCTCTCCATCTGAGCATGTTCACTCCGTTCCTCAGCAGAGCCTGTTCAAAACAGTCCCCTAGAGAGCCTGTCCACACGGCTCACCAGCAGCACAGCCCAGCACACCGGGCTCCCCAGCCGATCTCACCGGGCTCCCCAGCAAGGCACACGGGGCCCCCCAGCACCACAGCCCGCCTGGCTCTCCAGCAGAGCCTGTTCACACCGCTCCCCAGCAGAGCCTGTCTACAAGGCTCCCCAGCAACACAGCCCAGCAAACCAGGCTCCTCTGCCCAGCTCACCGGGCTCCCCAGCACCACAGCCCGCCTTGCTCTCCATCAGAGCCTGTTCAAACCACTCCCCAACAGAGCCTGTCTACACGGCTCCCCAGCACAAAAGCCCAGCACACCGGGCTCCCCAGCCCAGCTCACCGGGCTCCCCACCACAGCACACGGGGCCCCCCAACACCACAGCCTGCCTGGCTGTCCAGCAGAGACTGTTCAAACCACTCCCCAGCAGAGCCTGTCCACACGGCTCCCCAGCACCACAGCCCAGCTCACCGGGCTCCCCACCACCACAGCCCAGCACACCGGGCTCCACATCCCAGCTCAACGGGCACCGCAGCACAGCACACGGGGGCCCCCAGCACCACAGCCCGCCTGGCTATCCAGCATAACCTGTTCAAACCACTCCCCAGCAGAGCCTGTCCACACGGCTCCCCAGCACCACAGCCCAACACACCGGGCTCCGAAGCCCAGCTCAACGGGCTCCCCAGCACAGCACACGGTGACCCCCAGCACCACAGCACGCCTGGCTCTCGATCAGAGCCTGTCTACACGGCTCCCCAGCACCACAGCCCAGCTCACCGTGCTCCCCAGCACCACAGCCCAGCACACCGGGCTCCACATCCCAGCTTAACGAGCTCCGCAGCACAGCACACGGGGGCCCCCAGCACCACAGCCCGCCTGGCTCTCCATCAGAGCCTGTTCACAGCGCTCCTCAGCAGAGCCTGTCTACACGGCTCCCGAGCACCACAGCGCAGCACACCGGGCTCCCCAGCCCAGCTCACCGGGCTCCCCAGCACAGCACACGGGGCCCCCCAGCATCACAGCCCGAATGGCTCCCCAGCAGAGCCTGTGTACACGGCTCCCCAGCAGCACAGCCCAGCACACCGCAGCAAAGCCCGCCTGGCTCTCCATCAGAGCCTGTTCAAACCGCTCCCCAGCAGATCCTGTCCACACGGCTCCCCAGCAGCACAGCCCGCCTGACTCTCCAGCAGTGCCTGTTCAAACCACTCCCAAGCAGAGCCGGTCCACACGGCTACCCAGCAGCACACCCTAGGACACCGGGCTCCCCAGCCCAGATCACCGGGCTCCCCAGCACAGCAGACGGGGGGCCCCCATTACCACAGCCCGCCTGGCTCTCCAGCAGAGCCAGTTCAAACCAATCCCAAGCATAGCCTGTCCACACGCCTCCCCAGCACCACAGCCCGCCAGACTCTCCATTAGAGCCTGTTCACACCGCTTCTCAGCAGAGCCTGTCCACACGGCTCGCCAGTTCCACAGCCCAGCACACCGGGCTCCCCAGCACAGCACACGGGGCTCCCCAGTACAGCACACGGGGGTCCACACCATCACAGCCTGCCTGGCTCTCCATTAGAGCGTGTTCACAACGCTCCCCAGCACAGCCTGTCTACACGGCTCCCCATCACCACAGCCCAGCACACCGGGCTCCCCAGCACAGCACACGGGGCCCCCCAGCACAGCACACGGGGCTTCCCAGCACAACAGCCCGCCTGGCTGTCCAGCACATCGTTTTCAAACCACTCCCCAGCAATGCCTCTCCACACCTCTCCCCAGCACCACAGCCCAGCAGACCGGGCTCCCCAGCGCAGCTCAACGGGCTCCCCAGCACAGCACACGGGGCCCCCCAGAACCACCACCCGCCTGGCTCTACATCAGAGCCTGTTCCCACCGCTCCCCAGCAGAGCATGTCTACACGGCTCCCCAGCAGCACAGCCCAGCACACCGCAGCACAGTCCACCTGGCTCTCCGTCAGAGCCTCTTCACACCGCTCCTCAGCAGAGCCTGTCTACACGGCAAACCAGCAGCACAGCCCAGCACACCGGGCTCCCCAGCCCAGCACACCGGGCTACCCAGCACAGCACACGGGGCCCCACAGCACCACAGCCCACCTGGCTCTCCATCAGAGCCTCTTCAAAACACTCCCCAGCAGAGCCTGACCACACAGCTCCCCAGCAGCACAGCCGAGCACACGGGGCTCCCCAGCCCAGATCACCGGGCTCCCCATCACAGCAAACGGGGGGCCCCCAGCACCACAGCCCGCCTGGCTCTCCATCAGAGCCTTTTCACACCGCTTCCAAGCAGACCCTGTACACACGGCACGCCAGCAGCTCAGCCCAGCACACCGGGCTCGCCAGCCCAGCTCAAGGGGCTCCCCAGCACAGCACACGGGGCCAGCCAGCACCACAGCCCGCCTGGCTCTCCATCAGAGCTTGTTCAAACCACTCCCCAGCAGAGCCTGTCCACACAGCTCCCCAGCAGAGCCTGTCCACACAGCTCCCCAGCACCACTGCGCAGCACACCGGGCTCCCCAGCCAAGCTCACTGGGCTCCCCAACACAGCACACGGGGCCCCCAGCACCACAGCCCAGCACACCGGGCTCCCCAGCACAACACATGGAGGCCCCCAGCACCACAGCCCGCCTGACTCTCCATCAGAGCCTCTTCACACCTCTGCCCAGCAGAGCCTGTCTACACGGCTCCCCAGCACCACAGCCCAGCTCACCGGGCTCCCTGGGACATCACACAGGGGCCCCCAGCACCACAGCCTGCCTGGCTCTCCAGAAGAGCCTGTTCAAGCCATTCCCCAGCAGAGCCTGTCCACACGGCTCCCCAGCAGCACAGCCCAGCTCACCGGGATCCCCAACACAGCACACGGGAGCCCCCAGCACCACAGCCCGCCTGGCTCCCCAGCAGAGCCTGACAACACGGCTACCCAGCACCACAGCCCAGCACACCGGGCTTCCCTGCCCACCTCACCGGGGCCCCCAGCACAGCACACGGGGGCCCCCAGCATCACAGCCCGCCTGGCTCTCAATCAGAGCCTGTTCACACAGCTCCGCAGCAGAGCCTGTCTACACGGCTCCCCAGCACCACAGCCCAGCAAACCGGGCTCCCCAGCACTGCACACGGGGCCCCCCAGCACCACAGCCCGCCTGGCTCTCGAGCAGAGAATGTTCAAACCACTCCCCAGCAGAGCCTTTCCACACGGCTCCCCAGCACCACAGCCCAGCACACCGGGCTCCCCAGCCCAGCTCACCGGGCTCCCCAACACAGCACACGGCGGCCCCCTACACCACAGCCCACCTGGCTCTCCATCAGTGCCTGTTCACACCGCTCCCCATCAGAGCCTGTCTACAAGGCTCCCCAGCACCACAGTCCAGCTCACTGGGCTCCCCAGCACAGCACACGGGGACCCCCAACACCACAGCCCGCCTGGCTATCCATCAGAGCCTGTTCAAACGACTCCCCAGCAGAGCCGGTCCACACGGCTCCCCAGCACCACAGCCCAGCACACCGGGCTCCCCAGCCCAGCACACCGGGCTCCCCAGCCCATCTCACAGGGCCGCCCAGCACAGGACACGGGGGCCCCCGGCACCACAGCCCGCCTTGCTCTCCATCAGAGCCTGTTCACACCGCTCCGGAGCACAGCCTGTCGACACGGCTCGCCAGCACCACAGCACAGAACACCGGGCTCCCCAGCCCAGCTCACCGGGCTCCCCAGCACAGCACACGGGGCCCCCCAGCACCACAGCCCGCCTGGCTCTCCAGCAGAGACTGTTCAAACCACTCCCCAGCAGAGCCTGTCCACACGGCTCCCCAGCAGAGCCTGTCCACACGGCTCCCCAGCACCACAGCCCAGCACACCGGGCTCCCCAGCACAGAACACGGGGCCCCCCAGCACCACCGCCCGCCTTGCTCTCCATCAGGGCCTGTTCAACCCTCTTCCCAGCAGAGCCTGTTCACACCGCTCCCCAGCAGAGCCTGTCCACACGGCTCCCCAGCACCAGAGCCAAGCACACCGGGCTCCCCAGAACAGCACACCGGGACCCCGAGCACCACAGCCCGCCTGGCTCTCCATCAGACACTGTTCACACCGCTCCCCAGCAGAGACTGTTCACACCGCTCCCCAGCACAGCCTGTCTACACGGCTCCCCAGCACCAGAGCCCAGCACACCAGGATCCCCAGCCCAGCTCACCGGGCTCCCCAGAACAGCACACCGGGCCCCCCAGCACCACAGCCCGCCTGGCTCTCCATCTGAGCATGTTCACTCCGTTCCTCAGCAGAGCCTGTTCAAAACAGTCCCCTAGAGAGCCTGTCCACACGGCTCACCAGCAGCACAGCCCAGCACACCGGGCTCCCCAGCCGATCTCACCGGGCTCCCCAGCAAGGCACACGGGGCCCCCCAGCACCACAGCCCGCCTGGCTCTCCAGCAGAGCCTGTTCACACCGCTCCCCAGCAGAGCCTGTCTACAAGGCTCCCCAGCAACACAGCCCAGCAAACCAGGCTCCTCTGCCCAGCTCACCGGGCTCCCCAGCACCACAGCCCGCCTTGCTCTCCATCAGAGCCTGTTCAAACCACTCCCCAACAGAGCCTGTCTACACGGCTCCCCAGCACAAAAGCCCAGCACACCGGGCTCCCCAGCCCAGCTCACCGGGCTCCCCAGCACAGCACACGGGGCCCCCCAACACCACAGCCTGCCTGGCTGTCCAGCAGAGACTGTTCAAACCACTCCCCAGCAGAGCCTGTCCACACGGCTCCCCAGCACCACAGCCCAGCTCACCGGGCTCCCCACCACCACAGCCCAGCACACCGGGCTCCACATCCCAGCTCAACGGGCACCGCAGCACAGCACACGGGGGCCCCCAGCACCACAGCCCGCCTGGCTATCCAGCAGAGCCTGTTCAAACCACTCCCCAGCAGAGCCTGTCCACACGGCTCCCCAGCACCACAGCCCAACACACCGGGCTCCGAAGCCCAGCTCAACGGGCTCCCCAGCACAGCACACGGTGACCCCCAGCACCACAGCCCGCCTGGCTCTCCATCAGAGCCTGTCTACACGGCTCCCCAGCACCACAGCCCAGCTCACCGTGCTCCCCAGCACCACAGCCCAGCACACCGGGCTCCACATCCCAGCTTAGCGAGCTCCGCAGCACAGCACACGGGGGCCCCCAGCACCACAGCCCGCCTGGCTCTCCATCAGAGCCTGTTCACAGCGCTCCTCAGCAGAGCCTGTCTACACGGCTCCCGAGCACCACAGCCCAGCACACCGGGCTCCCCAGCCCAGCTCACCGGGCTCCCCAGCACAGCACACGGGGCCCCCCAGCATCACAGCCCGAATGGCTCCCCAGCAGAGCCTGTGTACACGGCTCCCCAGCAGCACAGCCCAGCACACCGCAGCAAAGCCCGCCTGGCTCTCCATCAGAGCCTGTTCAAACCGCTCCCCAGCAGATCCTGTCCACACGGCTCCCCAGCAGCACAGCCCGCCTGACTCTCCAGCAGTGCCTGTTCAAACCACTCCCAAGCAGAGCCGGTCCACACGGCTACCCAGCAGCACACCCTAGGACACCGGGCTCCCCAGCCCAGCTCACCGGGCTCCCCAGCACAGCAGACGGGGGGCCCCCATTACCACAGCCCGCCTGGCTCTCCAGCAGAGCCAGTTCAAACCAATCCCAAGCATAGCCTGTCCACACGCCTCCCCAGCACCACAGCCCGCCAGACTCTCCATTAGAGCCTGTTCACACTGCTTCTCAGCAGAGCCTGTCCACACGGCTCGCCAGTTCCACAGCCCAGCACACCGGGCTCCCCAGCACAGCACACGGGGCTCCCCTGTACAGCACACGGGGGTCCACACCATCACAGCCTGCCTGGCTCTCCATCAGAGCGTGTTCACACCGCTCCCCAGCACAGCCTGTCTACACGGCTCCCCATCACCACAGCCCAGCACACCGGGCTCCCCAGCACAGCACACGGGGCCCCCCAGCACAGCACACGGGGCTTCCCAGCACAACAGCCCGCCTGGCTGTCCAGCACATCGTTTTCAAACCACTCCCCAGCAATGCCTCTCCACACCTCTCCCCAGCACCACAGCCCAGCAGACCGGGCTCCCCAGCCCAGCTCACCGGGCTACCCAGCACAGCACACGGGGGCCCCCAGCACCACAGCCCGCCCGGCTCTCCATCAGAGCCTGTTCACACCGCTCCGCAGCAGAGCCTGTCTACACGGCTCCCCAGCACCACAGCCCAGCTCACCGTGCTCCCCAGCCCAGCTCACGTGGCTCTCCAGCACAGCACACGGGGCCCCCCAGCACCACAGCCCGCCTTGCTCTCCATCAGAGCCTGTTCATACAGCTCCAACGCAGAGCCCGTCTACACGGCTCCCCAGCACCACAGCCCATCACACCGGGCTGCCAGCACAGCACACGGGGCCCCCCAGCACCACAGCCCGCCTGGCTCTCCAGCAGAGCCTGTCCACACGGCTCCCCAGCACAACAGCCCAGCACACCGGGCTCCCCAGCCCATCTCAACGGGCTCCCCAGCACACCACACGGGGCACCCCAGCACCACAGCCCGCCTGGCTGTCCAGCAGAGCCTGTCCAGACCGCTCCCCAGAAGAGTCTGTCCACACGGCTCCCCAGCAGAACAGCCCAGCACACCGGGCTCCCCAGCCCAGTTCACCGGGCTCCCGAGCACGGCACACGGGGCCCCCCAGCACCACAACCCGCCTGGCTCTCCATCAGTGCCTGTTCACACCGCTCCCCAGCAGAGCCTGTCTACACGGCTCCCCAGCACCACAACCATGCACACCGGGCTCCCCAGCCCAGCTCACCCGGCTCCCCAGCACAGAACACGGGCCCCCCAGCACCACAGCACGCCTGGCTCTCCATCAGAGCCTGTTCAAACCACTCCCATGCAGAGCCTGTCCACACGGCTCCCCAGCAGCACAGCCCAGCACACCGGGCTCCTCCGCCCAGCTCACCGGGCTCCCCAGTACAGCACACGGGGGCCCCCAGCACCACACCCCCCCTGGCTCTCCATCAGAGCCTGTTCACAAAGCTCCCCAGAAGAGCCTGTCCACACGGCTCCCCAGCAGCACAGCCCAGCACACCGGGCTGCCCAGTCCAGCTCAACGGGCTCCCCAGCACAGAACACGGGGCCCCCCAGCACCACAGCCCGCCTGGCTCTCCATCAGAACCTTTTCAACCCTCTCCCCATCAGAGCCTGTCCACACGGCTTCCCAGCACCACAGCCCTGCACACTGGGATCCGAAGCCCAGCTCACTGGGCTCCCGAGCACAGCACACGGGGGCTCCCAGCACCACAGCCCGGCTGGCTCTCCATCCGAGCCTGTTCAAACCGCTCCCCAGCAGAGCCTGTCTACACGGCTCCCCAGCATCACAGCCCTGCTCACCGGGCTCCCCAGCACAGCACACGGGGGCCCCCAGCAACACAGCGCGCCTTGCTCTCCAGCAGAGCCTGATCACACCGCTCCTCTGAAGACCCTATCTACACGGCTCCCCAGCACCACAGCCCATCACACCGGACTCCCCAGCCTAGCTCACCGATCTCCCCAGGACAGCAAACGGGGCCTACCACTACCACAGCCCGCCTTGCTCTCCAGCAGAGCCTGTTCGAACCAATCCCAATCAGAGCCTGTCCACAGGGCTCCCCAGCAGCACAGACCAGCAAACCGGGTTCCCCAGCCCAGCTCACCGTGCTCCCCAGCAAAGCACACGGGGGCCCCCAGCACCACAGCCAGCCTGGCTCTCCATCAGATCCTGTTCACACCGCTCCCCAGCAGAGCCTTTCTACACGGTTCCGCAGCAGCACAGCCCAGCACAGCGGGATCCCCAGCCCAGCTCACCGGGCTCCCCAGCCCAGCTCACCGTGGTCCCCAGCACAGAAAACGGGGGCCCCCAGCACCACAGCCCGCCTGGCTCTCCAGCAGAGCCTGTTCAAACCACTCGCCAGCAGAGACTGTCAACACGGCTCCCCTGCACCACAGCCCAGCACACCGGGCTCCTCAGCCCAGCTCAACGGGCTCCCCAGCACAGAACACGGGGCCCCCCAGCACCACAGCCCGCCTGGCTCTCCATCAGAACCTTTTCAACCCTCTCCCCATCAGAGCCTGTCCACACGGCTTCCCAGCACCACAGCCCTGCACACTGGGATCCGAAGCCCAGCTCACTGGGCTCCCGAGCACAGCACACGGGGGCCCCCAGCACCAGAGCTGGTTGGCTTTCCATCAGAGCCTTTTCACACCGCTCCCCGGCAGTGCTTGTCCACACGGCTCCCCAAAAGCACAGCCCAGCACACCGGGCACCCCAGCCCAGCTCAACAGGGTCCCCAGCACAGAACACGGGGCCCCCCGGCACCACAGCCCGCCTGGCTCTCCAGCAGAGCCTGTTCAAACCACCCCCCAGAAGAGCCTGTCCACACAGCTCGCCAGCAGCACAGCCCAGAGCACCGGGCTCCACGGCCCAGCTCACTGGGCTCCCCAGCAAATCACACGGAGGACCCCAGCACCACACAACGCCTGGCTGTCCATCAGAGCCTGTTCACACTGCTCCCGAGCAGAGCCTGTCAACACGGCTCCCAAGCACCATAGCCCAGCACACCGGGCTCCCCAGCCCAGCTCAACAGGCTCCCCAGCCCAGCACACCGGGCTACCCGGCCCAGCTCACCGGGCTCCCCAGCACAGCACACGGGGGCCCCCAGGACCACAGCCCGCCTGGCTATCCAGCAGAGCCTTTTCAAACTACTCCCCAGCAGAGCCTGTCCACACGGCTCCCCAGCAGCACAGCCCAGCATCCCGGCCTCCCCAGCCCAGCTCACCAGGGTCCCCAGCATAGAATACGGGGCACCCCAGGACCACAGCCCGCCTGGCTCTCCATCAGAGCCAGTTTACTCCGCTCCGAGCAGAGCCTGTCTACACGGCTCCCCAGCACCACAGCCCCGAACACCGGGCTCCCCAGCCAAGCTCACCGGGCTCCCCAGCACAGCACACGGGGCTCCCCAGAACCACAGCCCGCCTGGCTCTCCATCAGAGCCTTTTCACACCGCTCCCCAGAAGAGCCTGTCCACACGGCTCCCCAGCACCACAGCCCAGCACACCGGGCTCCCCAGCCCAGCTCACCGGGCTCCCCAGCACAGCACACGGGGCCCCCCAGCACCACAGCCCGCCCGGCGCTCCATCAGAGCCTGTTCACACCGCTCCCCAGCAGAGCCTTTCCACGCTGCTCCCCAGCACCACGGCCCAGCACACCGGGCTCCCCAGCCCTGCTCACCCGGCTCCCCAGCACAGCAAACGGGGGCCCCCAGCACAGCTCACCGGGCTCCCCTGAACCACAGCCCGCCTGGCTCTCCATCAGAGCCTGTTCAACCCTCTCCCCAGCAGAGCCTGTCCACACGGCTCCCCAGCACCACAGCCCAGCACACCGGGCTCCCCAGCACATCACACGGGGCCCCCCAGCACCACAGCCCGCCTGGCTCTCCATCAGAGCCTGTTCACACCGCTCCCCAGCAGAGCCTGTCTACACGGTTCCACAGCACCACAGCCCAGCACACCGGGCTCCCCAGCACAGCTCACCGGGCCCCCCAGCACAGCACACATGGGCCCCGAGCGCCACTGCCCGCCTGGCACTCCATCAGAGCCTATTCAAACTACTCCCCAGCAGAGCCTGTCCACACGGCTCCCCAGCACCACAGCCCAGCACACCGGGCTCGCCAGCCCAGCTCAAGGGGCTCCCCAGCACAGCACACGGGGGCCCCCAGCACATCTCACCGGGCTCCCCTGAAACACAGCCCGCCTGGCTTTCCATCAGTGCCTGTTCACACCGCTCCCCAGCAGAGCCTGTTCACTCCGCTCCCCAGCAGAGCCTCTCTACACGGCACCCCAGCACCACAGCCCAGCACACCGGGCTCCCCAGCCCAGCTCACCGGGCTCCCCAGCCCAACTCAACGGGCTCCCCAGCACAGCACACGGGGCTTCCCAGCACCAAAGCCCGCCTGGCTCTCCATCAGAGCCTGTTCACTCGGCTCCCCAGCCAAGCCTGTTCAAACCACTCCTCAGAAGAGCCTGTCCACACGGCTCCCCAGCACCACAGCCCAGAACACCGGGCTCCCCAGCCCAGTTCAACGTGCTCCCCAGCACAGCACACGGGGCCCCACAGCACCACAGCCCGAATGGCTCCCCAGCAGAGCCTGTCCACACGGCTCCCCAGCACCACAGCCCAGCACACCTGGCTCCCCAGCCCAGCTAACCGGGCTCCACAGCACAGCACACAGGGCCCCACAGCACCACAGCCCGCCTGGCTCTCCAGCAGAGACTGTTCAAACCACTCCCCAGCAGAGCCTGTCCACACGGCTCCCCAGCAGAGCCTGTCCACAGGGCTCCCCAGCACCACAGCCCAGCACACCGGGCTCCAAAGCCCAGCTCAACGGGCTCCCCAACACAGCACACGGAGCCCCCCAGCACCACAGCCCGCCTGGCTCTCCATCAGAGCCATTTCACACCGCTCCCCAGCAGAGCCTGACAACACGGCTCCCCGGCACCAAAGCCCAGAACACCGAGCTCCGCGGTCCAGCTCAACGGGCTCCCCAGAACAGAACACAGGGCCCCCCAGCACCACAGCCCGAATGGCTCCCCAGCAGAGCCTGTCTACACGGCTCCCCAGCACCACAGCCCAGAACACCGGGCTCCCCAGCCCAGTTCAACGTGCTCCCCAGCACAGCACACGGGGCCCCACAGCACCACAGCCCGAATGGCTCCCCAGCAGAGCCTGTCCACACGGCTCGCCAGCACCACAGCCCAGCACACCGGGCTCCCCATCCCAGCTCAACGTGCTCCCCAGCACAACACACGGGGCCCCCCAGCACCACAGCCCGAATGGCTCCCCAGCAGAGCCTGTCCACACGGCTCCCCAGCACCACAGCCCAGCAAACCGGGCTCCCCAGCCAAGCTCACAGGGCTGCCCAGGACAGCACATGGGGCCCCCCAGCACCACAGCCCGCCTGGCTCTCCATCAGAGCCTGTACAACCCTCTCCCCAGCAGAGGCTGTCCACACTGCTCCCCAGCACCACAGCCCAACACACCGGGCTCCCCAGCCCAGCTCAACGGGCTCTCCAGCACAGCACACGCGGGCCCCCAGCACCACAGCCCGCCTGGCTATCCATCAGAGCCTGTCTACACGGCTCCCCAGCACCACAGCCCAGCACACCGGGCTCCCCAGCCAAGCTCAACGGGCTGCCCAGCACAGCACACGCGGGCCCCCAGCACCACAGCCCAGCACATTGGGGTCCACAGCCCACCTCACCGGGCCCCCCAACACATCACACGGGGGCCCCAAGCATCACAGCCCGCCTGGCTCTCCATCAGAACCTGTTCACACAGCTCCGCAGCAGAGCCTGTCTACACGGCTCCCCAGCACCACAGCCCAGCTCACCGGGCTCTCCAGCTCTGCACACGGGGCCCCCCAGCACCACAGCCCGCCTGGCTCTCGAGCAGAGCCTGTTCAACCAACTCCCCCAGCAGAGCCTTTCCACGCTGCTCCCAAGCACCACATCGCAGCACACCGGGGTCCCCAGCCCTGCTCACCCGGCTCATCAGCACAGCACAAGGGGTCCCCCAGCACAGCTCACCGGGCACCCCTGAACCACAGCCCGCCTGGCTCTCCATCAGAGCCATTTCACAGCGCTCCGCAGCAGAACTTGTCCACACGGCTTCCCAACACCACAGCCCAGCACACTGGGCTCCGAAGCCCAGCTCACTGGGCTCCCGAGCACAGCACACGGGGGCCCCCAGCACCAGAGCTGGTTGGCTTTCCATCAGAGCCTTTTCACACCGCTCCCCGGCAGTGCCTGTCCACACGGCTCCCCAAAAGCACAGCCCAGCACACCGGGCACCCCAGCCCAGCTCAACAGGGTCCCCAGCACAGAACACGGGGCCCCCCGGCACCACAGCCCGCCTGGCTGTCCAGCAGAGCCTGTTCAAACCACCCCCCAGAAGAGCCTGTCCACACAGCTCGCCAGCAGCACAGCCCAGAGCACCGGGCTCCACGGCCCAGCTCACTGGGCTCCCCAGCAAATCACACGGAGGACCCCAGCACCACACAACGCCTGGCTGTCCATCAGAGCCTGTTCACACTGCTCCCGAGCAGAGCCTGTCAACACGGCTCCCAAGCACCATAGCCCAGCACACCGGGCTCCCCAGCCCAGCTCAACAGGCTCCCCAGCCCAGCACACCGGGCTACCCGGCCCAGCTCACCGGGCTCCCCAGCACAGCACACGGGGGCCCCCAGGACCACAGCCCGCCTGGCTATCCAGCAGAGCCTTTTCAAACTACTCCCCAGCAGAGCCTGTCCACACGGCTCCCCAGCAGCACAGCCCAGCATCCCGGCCTCCCCAGCCCAGCTCACCAGGGTCCCCAGCATAGAATACGGGGCACCCCAGGACCACAGCCCGCCTGGCTCTCCATCAGAGCCAGTTTACTCCGCTCCGAGCAGAGCCTGTCTACACGGCTCCCCAGCACCACAGCCCCGAACACCGGGCTCCCCAGCCAAGCTCACCGGGCTCCCCAGCACAGCACACGGGGCTCCCCAGAACCACAGCCCGCCTGGCTCTCCATCAGAGCCTTTTCACACCGCTCCCCAGAAGAGCCTGTCCACACGGCTCCCCAGCACCACAGCCCAGCACACCGGGCTCCCCAGCCCAGCTCAACGTGCTCCCCAGCACAGCACACGGGGCCCCACAGCACCACAGCCCGAATGGCTCCCCAGCAGAGCCTGTCCACACGGCTCCCCAGCACCACAGCCCAGCACACCGGGTTCCCCAGCCCAACTCACCGGGCTCCACAGCACAGCACACAGGGCCCCACAGCACCACAGCCCGCCTGGCTCTCCAGCAGAGACTGTTCAAACCACTCCCCAGCAGAGCCTGTCCACACGGCTCCCCAGCAGAGCCTGTCCACAGGGCTCCCCAGCACCACAGCCCAGCACACCGGGCTCCAAAGACCAGCTCAACGGGCTCCCCAGCACAGCACACGGAGCCCCCCAGCACCACAGCCCGCCTGGCTCTCCATCAGAGCCATTTCACACCGCTCCCCAGCAGAGCCTGACAACACGGCTCCCCGGCACCAAAGCCCAGCACACCGAGCTCCGCGGTCCAGCTCAACGGGCTCCCCAGAACAGAACACGGGGCCCCCCAGCACCACAGCCCGAATGGCTCCCCAGCAGAGCCTGTCTACACGGCTCCCCAACACCACAGCCCAGCACACCGGGCTCCCCATCCCAGCTCAACGTGCTCCCCAGCACAACACACGGGGCCCCCCAGCACCACAGCCCGAATGGCTCCCCAGCAGAGCCTGTCCACACGGCTCCCCAGCACCACAGCCCAGCACACCGGGTTCCCCAGCCCAACTCACCGGGCCCCCCAGCAAAGCACAAGGGGCCCCCCAGCACCACAGCCCGCCTGGCTCTCCATCAGAGCCTGTTCAAACCACTCCCCAGCAGAGCCTGTCCAGACGGCTCCCCAGCAGCACAACCCAGCACACCGGGCTCCCCAGCCCAGCTCACCGGGCTCCCCAGCACAGCACACTGGGGCCCCCAACACCACAGCCCTCCTGGCTCTCCATCAGAGCCTGTTCACACTGCTCCCCAGCAGAGCCTGTCTGCACAGCTCCCCAGCAGCACAGCCCAGCCCACCGCAGCACAGCACGCCTGGTTCCCCAGCAGAGCCTGTTCACACCGCCCCCAAGCAGAGCCTGTCCACACAGCTCCCCAGCAGAACAGCCCAGAACACCGGGCTCCCGAGCACAGCACACGGGGCCCCCCAGCACCACAGCCCGCCTGGCTCTCCAGTAGAGCCTGTTCAAAGCACTCCCCAGCAGAGCCTGTCCACACGGCTCCCCAGCACCACAGCCCAGCACACCGGGCTCCCCAGCCAAGCTCACCGGGCTCCCCAGCACAGAACACGGGGCCCCCAAGCACCACAGCCCGCCTGGCTCTCCATCAGAGCCTTTTCACACCGCTCCTCACCAGAGCCTGTCCACACGGCTCCCCAGCACCACAACCCAACAGACCGCGCTCCTCAGCCGAGACCGCCCGGGCTCCCCAGCACAGAACACGGGGGCCCGCAGCATAGCAGACGGTGCTTCCCAGCACAACAGCACGCCTGGCTCTCCAGCAGAGCCTGTTCACACCGCTCCCCAGCAGAGCCTGTTCACACCGCTCCCCAGCAGAGCCTGTCCACACGGCTCCCCAGCACCACAGCCCAGCACACCGGGCTCCCCAGCCCAGCTCACCGGGCTCCCCGGCAAAGGACACGGGGGCCCACAGCACCACAGCCCGCCTTGCTCTCCATCAGAGCCTGTTCACACCGCTCCCCAGCAGAGCCTGTCCACACGGCTCCCCAGCACCACAGCCCAGCACACCGGGCACCCCAGCACCACAGCCCAGCACACCGGGCTCCCCAGCACAGCACACGGGGCCCCCCAGCACCACAGCCCGCCTGGATCTCCATCAGAGCCTGTTCAAACCACTCCCCAGCAGAGCCTGTACACACGGCAATCCAGCACCACAGCCCAGCACACCGGGCTCCCCAGCCCAGCTCACCGGGCTCCCCAGCACTGCACCTGGGGGCCCCCATCAACACAGCGCGCCTTGCTCTCCGGCAGAGCCTGTTCAAAACGCTCCCCAGCAGAGCCTGTCCACATGGCTCCCCAGCAGCAAAGCCCAGCACACCGGGCTCCCCAGCCCAGCTCACCGTGCTCCCCAGCACAGCACACTGGGCTTCCCTGCACCACAGCCCGCCTGGGTCTCCAGCAGAGCCTGTTCAAACCACCCCCCAGCAGAGCCAGTCCACACAGCTCCCCAGCACCACAGCCAAGCACACCGTGCTCCCCAGCCCAGCTCACCGTGGCCCCCAGCACAGAACATGGGGGCCCCCAGCACCACAGCCCGCCTGGCTCTCCATCAGATCCTGTTTACACCGCTCCGAGCAGAGCCTGTCTACACGGCTCCCAAGCACCACAGCCCAGAACACCGGGCTCCCCAGCCAAGGTTACCGGGCACCCCAGGAACGCACATGGGGCCCCCCATCACCACAGCCCGCCTGGCTCTCCAGCAGAGCCTGTTCAAACCACTCCCGAGCAGAGCCTGTCCACACGGCTCTCCAGCACTACAACCCAGCACACCGGGCTCCCCAGCCAAGCTCAACGAGATCCCCAGCACAGCACACGGTGCCCCCCAGCACCACAGCCCGCCTGGCTCTTCCATCAGATCCTGTTCAACCCTCTCCCCAGCAGAGCCTGTCCACATGGCTCCCCAGCACCACAGCCCAGCACACCGGGCTCCCCAGCCCAGCACACCGGGTCCCCAACACAGCACACGGGGCCCCCCTGCGCCACAGCCCGCCTGGCTCTCCATCAGAGCCTGTTCACACCGCTCCGCAGCAGAGCCTGTCTACACGGCTCCCCATCACCAAAGCCCAGCAAACCGCGCTCCCCAGCCCAGCTCAACGGGCTGCCCAGCACAGCACACGGGGCACCCCAGCATGGCACACGGTGCTTCCCAGCACAACAGCCCGCCTGGCTCTCCATCAGATCCTGTTCACTCCGCTCCCCAGCAGAGCCTGTTCAAACCACTCGCCAGCAGAGCCTGTCAACACGGCTCCCAGCACCACAGCCCAGCACACCGGGCTACTCAGCCCAGTTCACAGGAATCCCCAGCACAGCACACGGGGGCCCCCAGCACCACAGCCCGCCTGGCTATCCAGCAGAGCCTTTTCAAACCACTCCCCAGATGAGCCTGTCCACACGGTTCCCTAGCACCAAAGCCCAACACACCGGGCTCCCCAGCCCAGCTCAACAGGCTCCCCAGCACAGCACACGGGGCCCCCCAGCACCACAGCCCGGCTGGCTCTCCATCAGAGCCTTTTCACACCGCTCCCCAGCAGAGCCTGTCCACACGGCTCCCCAGCAGAACAGCCCAGCATACCGCGCTCCCCAGCCAAGCTCACCAGGGTCCCCAGCACAGAACACGGGGCCCCCCAGGACCACAGCCCGCCTGGGTCTCCAGCAGAGCCTGATTAAACCACCCCCCAGCAGAGCCTGTCCACACAGCTCCCAAGCACCACAGCCAAGCACACCGTGCTCCCCAGCCCACCTCACCGTGGCCCCCAGCACAGCACATGGGGGCCCCCAGCACCAAAGCCCGCCTGGCTCTCCATCAGAGCCTGTTTACACCGCTCTGAGCAGAGCCTGTCTACACAACTCCCCAGCACCACAGCCCAGAACACCGGGCTCCCCAGCACCACAGCCGAGCACACCGGGGTCCCCAGCACAGCACACGGGGCCCCCCAGCACCACAGCCCGCCTGGCTCTCCATCAAAGCCTGTTCACACCGCTCCCCAGCAGAGCCTGTCTACACGGTTCCCCAGCACCACAGCCCAGCACACCGGGATCCCCAGCACCACAGCCCAGCACACTGGCCTCCCCAGCCGATCTCACCGGGCTTCGCAACACAGCACACGGGGCACCCCAGCCCAGCTCACCGGGCTCCCCAGCAAAGCACACGGGGGCCCCCAGCACAACAGCCCTCATGGCTCTACATCAGAGCCTGTTCAAACCGCTCCCCAGCCGAGCCTATCAACACGGCTCCCCAGCAACACAGCCCAGCACACCGGGATCCCCAGACCAGCTCACCGGGCCCCCCAGCACAGCACACGGGGGCCCCCAGCACCACAGCCCGCCTGGCTCTCCATCAGAGCCTGTTCACACCGCTCCGCAGCAGACCCTGTCCACACGGCACCCCAGCAGCTCAGCCCAGCACACCGGGCTCCCCAGCCCAACTCACCGGGCCCCCCAGCAAAGCACAAGGGGCCCCCCAGCACCACAGCCCGCCTGGCTCTCCATCAGAGCCTGTTCACGCCGCTCCACAGCAGAGCCTGTCTACACGGCTCCCCATCACCACAGCCCAACACACCGCAGCACAGCACGCCTGGTTCCCCAGCAGAGCCTGTTCACACCGCCCCCAAGCAGAGCCTGTCCACACAGCTCCCCAGCAGAACAGCCCAGAACACCGGGCTCCCGAGCACAGCACACGGGGCCCCCCAGCACCACAGCCCGCCTGGCTCTCCAGTAGAGCCTGTTCAAAGCACTCCCCAGCAGAGCCTGTCCACACGGCTCCCCAGCACCACAGCCCAGCACACCGGGCTCCCAGCCCAGCTCACCGGGCTCCCCAGCACAGCACACGGGGGCACCCAGCACCACAGCCCGAATTGCTCCCCAGCAGAGCCTGTCTACACGGCTCCCCTGGACCACAGCCCAACACACCGGGCTCCCCAGCCCAGCTCAACGGGCTCCCCAGCACAGCACACGGGGCCCCCCAGTACCACAGCCCGCCTGTCTCTCCATCAGAGCCTGTTCACACCGTTCCCCAGCAGAGCCTTTCCACACGGCTGCCCAGCACCACAGCCCAACACACCAGGCTCCCCAGCCCAGCACACCGGGCTCCCCAGCCAAGCTCACAGGGCTGCCCAGCACAGCACACGGGGCCACCCAGCACCACAGCCTGCCTGGCTGTCCAGCAGAGACTGTTCAAACCACTCCCCAGCAGAGCCTGTCCACACCGCTCCCCAGCACAACAGCCCAGCACACCGGGCTCCCCAGCCGAACTCAACGGGCTCCCCAGCACAAAACACGGTGCCCCCCTGAGCCACAGCCCGCCTGGCTCTCCATCAGAGCCTGTTTAGACCGCTCCCCGGCAGAGCCTGTCTACACGGCTCCCCAGCAGCACAGCCCAGCACATCAGGCACCCCAGCCCAGTTCACCGGACTCCCGAGCACGGCACACGGGGCCCCCCACCACCACAACCCGCCTGGCTCTCCATCAGTGCCTTTTCACACCGCTCCCCAGCAGAGCCTGTTCACACCGCTCCCCAGCAGAGCCCTTCTACACGGCTCCCCAGCACCGCAGCCAAGCACACCGGGCTCCCCAGCCCAGCTCACCCGGCTCCCCAGCACAGAACACGGGGCCCCCGAGCACCAGAGCCCGCCTGGCTTTCCATCAGAGCCTGTTCAAACCACTCCCATGCAGAGCCTGTCCACACGGCTCCCCAGCAGCACATCCCAGCACACCGGGCTCGCCAGCCCAGCTCACCGGGCTCCCCAGCACAGAACTCGGTGCCCCCCAGCACCACAGCCCGCCTGGCTCTCCAGCAGAGCCTGTTCAACCCTCTCCCCAGCAGAGCCTGTCCACACGCCTCCCCAGCAGCACAGCCCAGCACACTGGCCTCCACAGCCGAGCACACGGGGGCCCCCAGCACAGCACACGGGGGCCTCCAGCAAACCACACGGGGCCCCCCTGCACCACAGCCCGCTAGGCTCTGCAGCAGAGCCTGTCAACACGGCTCCCCAGCACCACAGCCCAGCTCACTGGGCTCCCCAGCACAGCACACGGGGGCCCCCAACACCACCGCCCGCCTGGCTATCCAGCAGAGCCTGTTCAAACCACTCCCCAGCAGAGCCTGTCCACACGACTCCCCAGCAGAGCCTGTCCACAGGGCTCCCCAGCACCACAGCCCAGCACACCGGGCTCCAAAGCCCAGCTCAACGGGCTCCAAAGCACAGCACACTGGGCCCCCCAGCACCACAGCCCGCCTGGCTCTACATCAGAGCCATTTCACACCGCTCCCCAGCAGAGCCTGACAACACGGCTACCCAGCACCACAGCCCAGCACACCGGGCTTCCCTGCCCACCTCACCGGGGCCCCCAGCACAGCACACGGGGGCCCCCAGCATCACAGCCCGCCTGGCTCTCAATCAGAGACTGTTCACACATCTCCGCAGCAGAGCCTGTCTACACGGCTCCCCAGCACCACAGCCCAGCAAACCGGGCTCCCCAGCACTGCACACGGGGCCCCCCAGCACCACAGCCCGCCTGGCTCTCGAGCAGAGAATGTTCAAACCACTCCCCAGCAGAGCCTTTCCACACGGCTCCCCAGCACCACAGCCCAGCACACCGGGCTCCCCAGCCCAGCTCACCGGGCTCCCCAACACAGCACACGGCGGCCCCCTACACCACAGCCCACCTGGCTCTCCATCAGTGCCTGTTCACACCGCTCCCCATCAGAGCCTGTCTACAAGGCTCCCCAGCACCACAGTCCAGCTCACTGGGCTCCCCAGCACAGCACACGGGGACCCCCAACACCACAGCCCGCCTGGCTATCCATCAGAGCCTGTTCAAACGACTCCCCAGCAGAGCCGGTCCACACGGCTCCCCAGCACCACAGCCCAGCACACCGGGCTCCCCAGCCCAGCACACCGGGCTCCCCAGCCCATCTCACAGGGCCGCCCAGCACAGGACACGGGGGCCCCCGGCACCACAGCCCGCCTTGCTCTCCATCAGAGCCTGTTCACACCGCTCCGGAGCACAGCCTGTCGACACGGCTCGCCAGCACCACAGCACAGAACACCGGGCTCCCCAGCCCAGCTCACCGGGCTCCCCAGCACAGCACACGGGGCCCCCCAGCACCACAGCCCGCCTGGCTCTCCAGCAGAGACTGTTCAAACCACTCCCCAGCAGAGCCTGTCCACACGGCTCCCCAGCAGAGCCTGTCCACATGGCTCCCCAGCACTACAGCCCAGCACACCGGGCTCCCCAACACAGCACACGGGGCCCCCCAGCACCACAGCCCGCCTTGGTCTCCATCAGGGCCTGTTCAACCCTCTTCCCAGCAGAGCCTGTTCACACCGCTCCCCAGCAGAGCCTGTCCACACGGCTCCCCAGCACCACAGCCCAGCACACCGGGCTCCCCAGAACAGCACACCGGGCCCCCCAGCACCACAGCCCGCCTGGCTCTCCATCAGACACTGTTCACACCGCTCCCCAGCAGAGACTGTTCACACCGCTCCCCAGCACAGCCTGTCTACACGGCTCCCCAGCACCAGAGCCCAGCACACCAGGATCCCCAGCCCAGCTCACCGGGCTCCCCAGAACAGCACACCGGGCCCCCCAGCACCACAGCCCGCCTGGCTCTCCATCTGAGCATGTTCACTCCGTTCCTCAGCAGAGCCTGTTCAAAACAGTCCCCTAGAGAGCCTGTCCACACGGCTCACCAGCAGCACAGCCCAGCACACCGGGCTCCCCAGCCGATCTCACCGGGCTCCCCAGCAAGGCACACGGGGCCCCCCAGCACCACAGCCCGCCTGGCTCTCCAGCAGAGCCTGTTCACACCGCTCCCCAGCAGAGCCTGTCTACAAGGCTCCCCAGCAACACAGCCCAGCAAACCATGCTCCTCTGCCCAGCTCACCGGGCTCCCCAGCACCACAGCCCGCCTTGCTCTCCATCAGAGCCTGTTCAAACCACTCCCCAACAGAGCCTGTCTACACGGCTCCCCAGCACAAAAGCCCAGCACACCGGGCTCCCCAGCCCAGCTCACCGGGCTCCCCACCACAGCACACGGGGCCCCCCAACACCACAGCCTGCCTGGCTGTCCAGCAGAGACTGTTCAAACCACTCCCCAGCAGAGCCTGTCCACACGGCTCCCCAGCACCACAGCCCAGCTCACCGGGCTCCCCACCACCACAGCCCAGCACACCGGGCTCCACATCCCAGCTCAACGGGCACCGCAGCACAGCACACGGGGGCCCCCAGCACCACAGCCCGCCTGGCTATCCAGCATTACCTGTTCAAACCACTCCCCAGCAGAGCCTGTCCACACGGCTCACCAGCACCACAGCCCAACACACCGGGCTCCGAAGCCCAGCTCAACGGGCTCCCCAGCACAGCACACGGTGACCCCCAGCACCACAGCACGCCTGGCTCTCGATCAGAGCCTGTCTACACGGCTCCCCAGCACCACAGCCCAGCTCACCGTGCTCCCCAGCACCACAGCCCAGCATACCGGGCTCCACATCCCAGCTTAACGAGCTCCGCAGCACAGCACACGGGGGCCCCCAGCACCACAGCCCGCCTCGCTCTCCATCAGAGCCTGTTCACAGCGCTCCTCAGCAGAGCCTGTCTACACGGCTCCCGAGCACCACAGCCCAGCACACCGGGCTCCCCAGCCCATCTCACCGGGCTCCCCAGCACAGCACACGGGGCCCCCCAGCATCACAGCCCGAATGGCTCCCCAGCAGAGCCTGTGTACACGGCTCCCCAGCAGCACAGCCCAGCACACCGCAGCAAAGCCCGCCTGGCTCTCCATCAGAGCCTGTTCAAACCGCTCCCCAGCAGATCCTGTCCACACGGCTCCCCAGCAGCACAGCCCGCCTGACTCTCCAGCAGTGCCTGTTCAAACCACTCCCAAGCAGAGCCGGTCCACACGGCTACCCAGCAGCACACCCTAGGACACCGGGCTCCCCAGCCCAGATCACCGGGCTCCCCAGCACAGCACACGGGGGGCCCCCATTACCACAGCCCGCCTAGCTCTCCAGCAGAGCCAGTTCAAACCAATCCCAAGCATAGCCTGTCCACACGCCTCCCCAGCACCACAGCCCGCCAGACTCTCCATTAGAGCCTGTTCACACCGCTTCTCAGCAGAGCCTGTCCACACGGCTCGCCAGTTCCACAGCCCAGCACACCGGGCTCCCCAGCACAGCACACGGGG
>JAMOIN010000866.1:0-20758 GCA_024666655.1 Dascyllus trimaculatus
GGACTGCACCTACCAGCCCATTTGTGGCCACCAGCTTTTCAACGGTACCAAGCACGAGCCTGTGGGACCTTGCGTACGAGAGCTACAACACTCGCCCACAAATGCCCATTGATTTTAATGGGGTGATACTTCCAGGGCGAGGGTTAGGGTTAGCAATTCCAAGCACCCCACGTACTTGAGGACTGCACTTACACCCCCATTTGTGGCCACCAGCTTTCCAACGGTACCAGGCACGAGCCTGTGTGACCTTGCATTCCAGAGCTTCCAAAAATGCCCATTGGTTTGAATGGGGCGATATTTCAAGGGCGAGGGTTAGGGTTAGCCATTCCAAGCACGCCACGTATTCGAGGACTGCACCTACCACCCCATTTGTGGCCACCAGCTTTTCAACGGTACCAAGCACGAGCCTGTGGGACCTTGCGTTCCAGAGCTACAACACTCGCCCACAAATGCCCATTGATTTGAATGGGGTGATATTTCCAGGGCGAGGGTTAGGGTTAGCAATTCCAAGCACCCCACGTACTTGAGGACTGCACTTACCCACCCATTTGTGGCCACCAGCTTTCCAACGGTACCAGGCACGAGCCTGTGTGACCTTGCGTTCCAGAGCTAAGAAAAATGCCCATTGGATTGAATGGGGCGATATTTCCAGGGCGAGGGTTAGGGTTAGCCATTCAGAAGCACCACACGTACTTGAGCACTGCACCTGCCCCCCCATTTGTGGCCACCAGCTTTTCAACGGTACCAAGCACGAGCCTGTGGGACCTTGCGTTCCACAGCTACAACACTCGCCCACAAATGCCCATTGATTTGAATGGGGTGATATTTCCCGGGCGAGGGTTAGGGTCAGCAATTCCAAGCACCCCACGTACTTGAGGACTGCACCTACCCCCCCATTTGTGGCCACCAGCTTTCCAACGGTACCAGACACGAGCCTGTGGGACCTTGCGTTCCAGAGCTACAACACTCGCCCACAAATACCAATTGATTTGAATGGGGTGATATTTCCAGGGCAAGGTTTCGGGATAGCCATTCCAAGCACCCCACGTACTTGACGACCGACCTACCCCCCCATTTGTGGCCACCAGCTTTCCAACGGTACCAAGCACGAGCCTGTGTGATCTTGCATTCCAGAGCTACCAAAAATGCCCAGGGTTAGCATTCCAAGCACCCCACGTACTTGAGGACTGCACCTACCCCCCCATTTGTGGCCACCAGCTTTCCAACGGTACCAGGCACGAGCCTGTGTGACCTTGCATTCCAGAGCTACCAAAAATGCCCATTGGTTTGAATGGGGCGACATTTCCTGGGCGAGGGTTAGGGTTAGCAATTCCAAGCACCCCACGTATTCGAGGACTGCACCCACCACCCCATTTGTGCCCACCAGCTTTTCAACGGTCCCAAGCACGAGCCTGTGGGACCTTGTGTTCCACAGCTACAACACTCGCCCACAAATGCTCATTGATTAGAATGGGGTGATATTTCCAGGGCGAGGGTTAGGGTTAGCCATTCCAAGCACCCTACGTACTTGACGACTGCACCTACCCCCCCATTTGTGGCCACCAGCTTTTCAACAGAACCAAGCACGAGCCTGTGGGACCTTGCGTTCCAGAGCTACAACACTCGCCCACAAATGCCCATTAATTTGAATGGGGTGATATTTCCAGGGCGAGGGTTAGGGTTAGCAATTCCAAGCACCCCACGTACTTGAGGACTGCACCTACCCCCCCATTTGTGGCCACCAGCTTTCCAACGGTACCAGGCACGAGCCTGTGTGACCTTGCATTCCAGAGCTACCAAAAATGCCCATTGGTTTGAATGGGGCGATATTTCCAGGGCGAGGGTTAGGGTTAGCCATTCCACGCACCCCACGTATTCGAGGACTGCACCTACCCCCTCATTTTTGGCGACCAGCTTTCCAACGGTACCAGGCACGAGCCTGTGGGACCTTGCGTTCCAGAGCTACAACACTCACCCACAAATGCCCATTGGTTTGAATGGGGCAAAATATCAAGGGCGAGGGTTAGGGTTCGCCATTCCAAGCACCCCACCTACTTGACCACTGCACCTACCCCCCCATTTGTGGCCACCAGCTTTTCAACGGAACCAAGAACGAGCCTTTGGGACCTCGCGTTCCAGAGCTACAACACTTGCCCACAAATGCCCATTAATTTGAATGGGGGAATATTTCCAGGGCGAGGGTTAGGGTTAGCAATTCCAAGCACCCCACGTACTTGAGGACTGCACCTACCCCCCCATTTGTGGCCACCAGCTTTCCAACGGTACCAGGCACGAGCCTGTGGGACCTTGCGTTCCAGAGCTACAACACTCACCCACAAATGCCCATTGGTTTGAATGGGGCGAAATGTCCAGGGCGAGGGTTAGGGTTCGCCATTCCAAGCACCCCACATACTTGAGGACTGCACTTACCCCCCCATTTGTGGCCACCAGCTTTCCAACGGTACCAGGCACGAGCCTGTGTGACCTTGCATTCCAGAGCTACAACACTCGCCCACAAATGCCCATTGATTTGAATGGGGTGATATTTCCAGGGCGAGGGTTAGGGTTAGCAATTCCAAGCACCCCACGTACTTGAGGACTGCACTTACCCCCCCATTTGTGGCCACCAGCTTTCCAACGGTACCAGGCACGAGCCTGTGTGACCTTGCATTCCAGAGCTACCAAAAATGCCCACTGGTTTGAATGGGGCGATATTTCCAGGGCGAGGGTTAGGGTTAGCCATTCCAAGCACCCCACGTACTTGACGACTGCACCTACCCCCCCATTTGTGGCCACCAGCTTTTCAACGGATCCAAGCACGAGCCTGTGGGACCTTGCGTTCCAGAGCTACAACACTCGCCCACAAATGCCCATTGATTTGAATGGGGGAATATTTCCAGGGCGAGGGTTAGGGTTAGCAATTCCAAGCACCCCACGTACTTGAGGACTGCACCTACCCCCCTATTTGTGGCCACCAGCTTTCCAACGGTACCAGGCATGAGCCTGTGGGACCTTGCGTTCCAGAGCTACAACACTCGCCCACAAATGCCCATTGATTTGAATGGGGTGATATTTCCAGGGCGAGGGTTAGCGTTTGCAATTCCAAGCACCCCACGTACTTGAGGACTGCACTTTACCCCCCATTTGTGGCCACCAGCTTTCCAACGGTACCAGGCACGAACCTGTGTGACCTTGCGTTACAGAGCTACCAAAAATGCCCATTGGTTTGAATGGGGCGATATTTCCAGGGCGAGGGTTAGGGTTAGCCATTCCAAGCACCCCACGAACTTGAGGACTGCACCTACCCCGCCATTTGTGGCCACCAGCTTTTCAACGGTACCAAGCACGAGCCTGTGGGACCTTGCGTTCCAGAGCTACAACACTCGCCCACAAATGCCAATTGATTTGAACGGGGTGATATTTCCAGGGCGAGGGTTAGGGTTAGCAATTCCAAGCACCCCACGTACTTGAGGACTGCACTTACCCCCCCATTTGTGGCCACCAGCTTTCCAACGGTACCAGACACGAGCCTGTGTGACCTTGCATTCCAGAGCTACCAAAAATGCCCATTGGTTTGAATGGGGCGACATTTCCAGGGCGAGGGTTAGGGTTAGCAATTCCAAGCACCCCACGTATTCGAGGACTGCACCCACCCCCCCATTTGTGGCCACCAGCTTTTCAACGGTCCCAAGCACGAGCCTGTGGGACCTTGTGTTCCAGAGCTACAACACTCGCCCACAAATGCTCATTGATTAGAATGGGGTGATATTTCCAGGGCGAGGGTTAGGGTTAGCCATTCCAAGCACCCTACGTACTTGACGACTGCACCTACCCCCCCATTTGTGGCCACCAGCTTTTCAACAGAACCAAGCACGAGCCTGTGGGACCTTGCGTTCCAGAGCTACAACACTCGCCCACAAATGCCCATTAATTTGAATGGGGTGATATTTCCAGGGCGAGGGTTAGGGTTAGCAATTCCAAGCACCCCACGTACTTGAGGACTGCACCTACCCCCCCATTTGTGGCCACCAGCTTTCCAACGGTACCAGGCACGAGCCTGTGTGACCTTGCATTCCAGAGCTACCAAAAATGCCCATTGGTTTGAATGGGGCGATATTTCCAGGGCGAGGGTTAGGGTTAGCCATTCCACGCACCCCACGTACTTCGAGGACTGCACCTACCCCCCCATTTTTGGCGACCAGCTTTCCAACGGTACCAGGCACGAGCCTGTGGGACCTTGCGTTCCAGAGCTACAACACTCACCCACAAATGCCCATTGGTTTGAATGGGGCAAAATATCAAGGGCGAGGGTTAGGGTTAGCAATTCCAAGCACCCCACGTTCTTGAGGACTTCACTTACCCCCCCATTTGTGGCCACCAGCTTTCCAACGGTACCAGGCACGAGCCTGTGGGACCTTGCGTTCCAGAGTTACAACACTCACCCACAAATGCCCATTGATTTGAATGGGGCGATATTTCCAGGGCGAGGGTTAGGGTTAGCAATTCCAAGCACCCCACGTTCTTGAGTACTACACCTGCCCCCCCATTTGTGGCCACAAGCTTTTCAACGGTAACAGGCACGAGCCTGTGGGACCTTGCATTCCAGAGCTACCAAATATGCCCATTGGTTTTAATGGGGCGATATTTGCAGGGCGAGGGTAAGGGTTAGCCATTCCAAGCACCCCACGTATTCGAGGACTGCTCCTACCCCCCATTTGTGGCAACCAGCTTTTCAACGGTACCAAGCACGAGCCTGTGGGACCTTGCGTTCCAGTGCTCCAACACTCTTCAACAAATGCCCATTGATTTGAATGGGGTGATATTTCCAGGGCGAGGGTTAGGGTTAGCAATTCCAAATACCCCACGTACTTGAGGACTGCACTTACCCCCCCATTTGTGGCCACCAGTTGTCCAACGGTACCAGGCACGAGCCTGTGGGACCATACGTTCCAGAGCTACAACACTCACCCACAAATGCCCATTGGTTTGAATGAGGCGAAATTTCCAGGGCGAGGGTTAGGGTTCGCCATTCCATTCACCCCACATACTTAAGGACTGCACTTACTCCCCATTTGTGGCCACCAGCTTTTCAACGGTACCAAGCACGAGCCTGTGGGACCTTGTGTTCCAGAGCTACAACACTCGCCCACAAATGCCCATTGATTTGAATGGGGTGATATTTCCAGGGCGAGGGTTAGGATTAGCAATTCCAAGCACCCCACGTGCTTGAGGACTGCACCTACCCCCCCATTTGTGGCCACCAGCTTTCCAACGGTACCAGGCACGAGCCTGTGGGACCTTACGTTCCAGAGCTACCAAAAATGCCCATTGGTTTGAATGGGGCGATATTTCCAGGGCGAGGGTTAGGGTTAGCCATTCCAAACACCCTACGTATTCGAGGACTGCACCTACCCCCCCATTTGTGGCCACCAGCTTTTCAACGGTACCAAGCGCGAGCCTGTGGGACCTTGCGTTCCAGAGCTACAACACTCGCCCACAAATGCCCATTGATTTGAATGGGGCGAAATTTCCAGGGCGAGGGTAAGGGTTCGCCATTCCAAGCACCCCACATACTTGAGGACTGCACCTACCCCACCACTTGTGGCCACCAGCTTTTCAACCGTACCAGGCACGAGCCTGTGGGACCTTGCGTTCCAGGGCTACAACACTCGCCCACAAATGCCCATTGATTTGAATGGTGGAATATTTCCAGGGCGAGGGTTAGGGTTAGCAATTCCAAGCACCCCACGTACTTGAGGACTGCACCTACCCCCCCATTTGTGGCCACCAGCTTTCCAACGGTACCAGGCACGAGCCTGTGGGACCTTGCGTTCCAGAGCTACAACACTCACCCACAAATGCCCATTGGTTTGAATGGGGCAAAATATCAAGGGCGAGGGTTAGGGTTCGCCATTCCAAGCACCCCACGTACTTGAGGACTGCACCTACCCCCCCATTTGTGGCCACCAGCTTTCCAACGGTACCAAGCACGAGCCTGTGGGACCTTGCGTTCCAGAGCTACAACACTCGCCCACAAATGCCCATTGATTTGAATGGGGTGATATTTCCAGGGCGAGGGTTAGGGTTAGCAATTCCAAGCACCCCACGTAATTGAGGACTGCACCTACCCCCCTATTTGTGGCCACCAGCTTTCCAACGGTACCAGGCACGAGCCTGTGGGACCTTGCGTTCCAGAGCTACAACACTCGCCCACAAATGCCCATTGATTTGAATGGGGTGATATTTCCAGGGCGAGGGTTAGCATTTGCAATTCCAAGCACCCGACGTACTTGAGGACTGCACTTTACCCCCCATTTGTGGCCACCAGCTTTCCAACGGTACCAGGCACGAACCTGTGTGACCTTGCATTCCAGAGCTACCAAAAATGCCCATTGGTTTGAATGGGGCGATATTTCCAGGGCGAGGGTTAGGGTTAGCCATTCCAAGAACCCTACGTACTTGACGACTGCACCTACCCCCCCATTTGTGGCCACCAGCTTTTCAACGGTACCAAGCACGAGCCTGTGGGACCTTGCGTTCCAGAGCTACCAAAAATGCCCATTGGTTTTAATGGGGCGATATTTCCAGGGCGAGGGTTAGGGTTAGCCATTCCAAGCACCCCACGAACTTGAGGACTGCACCTACCCCGCCATTTGTGGCCACCAGCTTTTCAACGGTACCAAGCACGAGCCTGTGGGACCTTGCGTTCCAGAGCTACAACACTCGCCCACAAATGCCAATTGATTTGAACGGTGTGATATTTCAAGGGCGAGGGTTAGGGTTAGCAATTCCAAGCACCCCACGTACTTGAGGACTGCACTTACCCCCCCATTTGTGGCCACCAGCTTTCCAACGGTACCAGACACGAGCCTGTGTGACCTTGCATTCCAGAGCTACCAAAAATGCCCATTGGTTTGAATGGGGCGATATTTCCAGGGCGAGGGTTAGGGTTAGCCATTCCACGCACCCCACGTATTCGAGGACTGCACCTACCCCCCCATTTTTGGCGACCAGCTTTCCAACGGTACCAGGCACGAGCCTGTGGGACCTTGCGTTCCAGAGCTACAACACTGACCCACAAATGCCCATTGGTTTGAATGGGGCAAAATATCAAGGGCGAGGGTTAGGGTTAGCAATTCCAAGCACCCCACGTTCTTGAGGACTTCACTTACCCCCCCATTTGTGGCCACCAGCTTTCCAACGGTACCAGGCACGAGCCTGTGGGACCTTGCGTTCCAGAGTTACAACACTCACCCACAAATGCCCATTGATTTGAATGGGGCGATATTTCCAGGGCGAGGGTTAGGGTTAGCAATTCCAAGCACCCCACGTTCTTGAGTACTACACCTGCCCCCCCATTTGTGGCCACAAGCTTTTCAACGGTAACAGGCACGAGCCTGTGGGACCTTGCATTCCAGAGCAACCAAATATGCCCATTGGTTTTAATGGGGCGATATTTCCAGGGCGAGGGTAAGGGTTAGCCATTCCAAGCACCCCACGTATTCGAGGACTGCTCCTACCCCCCATTTGTGGCAACCAGCTTTTCAACGGTACCAAGCACGAGCCTGTGGGACCTTGCGTTCCAGTGCTCCAACACTCTTCAACAAATGCCCATTGATTTGAATGGGGTGATATTTCCAGGGCGAGGGTTAGGGTTAGCAATTCCAAATACCCCACGTACTTGAGGACTGCACTTACCCCCCCATTTGTGGCCACCAGTTGTCCAACGGTACCAGGCACGAGCCTGTGGGACCATACGTTCCAGAGCTACAACACTCACCCACAAATGCCCATTGGTTTGAATGAGGCGAAATTTCCAGGGCGAGGGTTAGGGTTCGCCATTCCATTCACCCCACATACTTAAGGACTGCACTTACCCCCCATTTGTGGCCACCAGCTTTTCAACGGTACCAAGCACGAGCCTGTGGGACCTTGTGTTCCAGAGCTACAACACTCGCCCACAAATGCCCATTGATTTGAATGGGGTGATATTTCCAGGGCGAGGGTTAGGGTTAGCAATTCCAAGCACCCCACGTACTTGAGGACTGCACCTACTCCCCCATTTGTGGCCACCAGCTTTCCAACGGTACCAGGCACGAGCCTGTGGGACCTTACGTTCCAGAGCTACCAAAAATGCCCATTGGTTTGAATGGGGCGAAATTTCCTGGGCGAGGGTTAGGGTTAGCCATTCCAAACACCCTACGTATTCGAGGACTGCACCTACCCCCCCATTTGTGGCCACCAGCTTTTCAACGGTACCAAGCGCGAGCCTGTGGGACCTTGCGTTCCAGAGCTACAACACTCGCCCACAAATGCCCATTGATTTGAATGGGGCGAAATTTCCAGGGCGAGGGTAAGGGTTCGCCATTCCAAGCACCCCACATACTTGAGGACTGCACCTACCCCACCACTTGTGGCCACCAGCTTTTCAACCGTACCAGGCACGAGCCTGTGGGACCTTGCGTTCCAGGGCTACAACACTCGCCCACAAATGCCCATTGATTTGAATGGTGGAATATTTCCAGGGCGAGGGTTAGGGTTAGCAATTCCAAGCACCCCACGTACTTGAGGACTGCACCTACCCTCCATTTGTGGCCACCAGCTTTCCAACGGTACCAGGCACGAGCCTGTGGGACCTTGCGTTCCAGAGCTACAACACTCACCCACAAATGCCCATTGGTTTGAATGGGGCAAAATATCAAGGGCGAGGGTTAGGGTTCGCCATTCCAAGCACCCCACGTACTTGAGGACTGCACCTACCCCCCATTTGTGGCCACCAGCTTTCCAACGGTACCAAGCACGAGCCTGTGGGACCTTGCGTTCCAGAGCTACAACACTCGCCCACAAATGCCCATTGATTTGAATGGGGTGATATTTCCAGGGCGAGGGTTAGCATTTGCAATTCCAAGCACCCGACGTACTTGAGGACTGCACTTTACCCCCCATTTGTGGCCACCAGCTTTCCAACGGTACCAGGCACGAACCTGTGTGACCTTGCATTCCAGAGCTACCAAAAATGCCCATTGGTTTGAATGGGGCGATATTTCCAGGGCGAGGGTTAGGGTTAGCCATTCCAAGAACCCTACGTACTTGACGACTGCACCTACCCCCCCATTTGTGGCCACCAGCTTTTCAACGGTACCAAGCACGAGCCTGTGGGACCTTGCGTTCCAGAGCTACCAAAAATGCCCATTGGTTTTAATGGGGCGATATTTCCAGGGCGAGGGTTAGGGTTAGCCATTCCAAGCACCCCACGAACTTGAGGACTGCACCAACCCCGCCATTTGTGGCCACCAGCTTTTCAACGGTACCAAGCACGAGCCTGTGGGACCTTGCGTTCCAGAGCTACAACACTCGCCCACAAATGCCAATTGATTTGAACGGGGTGATATTTCCAGGGCGAGGGTTAGGGTTAGCAATTCCAAGCACCCCACGTACTTGAGGACTGCACCTACCCCCCCATTTGTGGCCACCAGCTTTCCAACGGTACCAGACACGAGCCTGTGTGACCTTGCATTCCAGAGCTACCAAAAATGCCCATTGGTTTGAATGGGGCGATATTTCCAGGGCGAGGGTTAGGGTTAGCCATTCCACGCACCCCACGTATTCGAGGACTGCACCTACCCCCCCATTTTTGGCGACCAGCTTTCCAACGGTACCAGGCACGAGCCTGTGGGACCTTGCGTTCCAGAGCTACAACACTGACCCACAAATGCCCATTGGTTTGAATGGGGCAAAATATCAAGGGCGAGGGTTAGGGTTAGCAATTCCAAGCACCCCACGTTCTTGAGGACTTCACTTACCCCCCCATTTGTGGCCACCAGCTTTCCAACGGTACCAGGCACGAGCCTGTGGGACCTTGCGTTCCAGAGTTACAACACTCACCCACAAATGCCCATTGATTTGAATGGGGCGATATTTCCAGGGCGAGGGTTAGGGTTAGCAATTCCAAGCACCCCACGTTCTTGAGTACTACACCTGCCCCCCCATTTGTGGCCACAAGCTTTTCAACGGTAACAGGCACGAGCCTGTGGGACCTTGCATTCCAGAGCTACCAAATATGCCCATTGGTTTTAATGGGGCGATATTTCCAGGGCGAGGGTAAGGGTTAGCCATTCCAAGCACCCCACGTATTCGAGGACTGCTCCTACCCCCCATTTGTGGCAACCAGCTTTTCAACGGTACCAAGCACGAGCCTGTGGGACCTTGCGTTCCAGTGCTCCAACACTCTTCAGCAAATGCCCATTGATTTGAATGGGGTGATATTTCCAGGGCGAGGGTTAGGGTTAGAAATTCCAAACACCCCACGTACTTGAGGACTGCACTTACCCCCCCATTTGTGGCCACCAGCTTTCCAACGGAACCAGGCACGAGCCTATGGGACCATACGTTCCAGAGCTACAACACTCACCCACAAATGCCCATTGGTTTGAATGAGGCGAAATTTCAAGGGCGAGGGTTAGGGTTCGCCATTCCATTCACCCCACATACTTAAGGACTGCACTTACCCCCCATTTGTGGCCACCAGCTTTTCAACGGTACCAAGCACGAGCCTGTGGGACCTTGTGTTCCAGAGCTACAACACTCGCCCACAAATGCCCATTGATTTGAATGGGGTGATATTTCCAGGGCGAGGGTTAGGGTTAGCAATTCCAAGCACCCCACGTACTTGAGGACTGCACCTACCCCCCCATTTGTGGCCACCAGCTTTCCAACGGTACCAGGCACGAGCCTGTGGGACCTTACGTTCCAGAGCTACCAAAAATGCCCATTGGTTTGAATGGGGCGAAATTTCCTGGGCGAGGGTTAGGGTTAGCCATTCCAAACACCCTACGTATTCGAGGACTGCACCTACCCCCCCATTTGTGGCCACCAGCTTTTCAACGGTACCAAGCGCGAGCCTGTGGGACCTTGCGTTCCAGAGCTACAACACTCGCCCACAAATGCCCATTGATTTGAATGGGGCGAAATTCCCAGGGCGAGGGTAAGGGTTCGCCATTCCAAGCACCCCACATACTTGAGGACAGCACCTACCCCACCACTTGTGGCCACCAGCTTTTCAACCGTACCAGGCACGAGCCTGTGGGACCTTGCATTCCAGGGCTACAACACTCGCCCACAAATGCCCATTGATTTGAATGGTGGAATATTTCCAGGGCGAGGGTTAGGGTTAGCAATTCCAAGCACCCCACGTACTTGAGGACTGCACCTACCCCCCATTTGTGGCCACCAGCTTTCCAACGGTACCAGGCACGAGCCTGTGGGACCTTGCGTTCCAGAGCTACAACACTCACCCACAAATGCCCATTGGTTTGAATGGGGCAAAATATCAAGGGCGAGGGTTAGGGTTAGCCATTCCAAACTCCCTACGTATTCGAGGACTGCACCTACCCCCCCATTTGTGGCCACCAGCTTTTCAACGGTACCAAGCGCGAGCCTGTGGGACCTTGCGTTCCAGAGCTACAACACTCGCCCACAAATGCCCATTGATTTGAATGGGGTGATATTTCCATGGCGAGGGTTAGGGTTAGAAATTCCAAGCACCCCACATACTTGAGGACTGCACCTACGCCCCCATTTGTGGCAACCAGCTTTCCAACAGTACCAGGCACGAGCCTGTGTGACCTTGCATTCCAGAACTACCAAAAATGCCCATTGGTTTGAATGGGGCGATATTTCCAGGGCGAGGGTTTGGGTTAGCCATTACAAGAACCCCACGTATTCGAGGACTGCACCTACCCCCCCATTTGTGGCCACCAGCTTTTCAACGGAACCAAGCACGAGCCTGTGGGACCTTGCGTTCCAGAGTTACAACACTCGCCCACAAATGCCCATTGATTTGAATGGGGTGATATTTCCAGGGCGAGGGTTAGGGTTAGCAATTCCAAGCACCCCACGTACCTGAGGACTGCACCTACCCCCCCATTTGTGGCCACCAGCTTTCCAACGGTACCAGGCACGAGCCTGTGGGACCTTGCGTTCCAGAGCTACAACGCTCACCCACAAATGCCCATTGGTTTGAATGGGGCGAAATTTCCAGGGCGAGGGTTAGGGTGAGCCATTCCAAACTCCCTACGTATTCGAGGACTGCACCTACCCCCCCATTTGTGGCCACCAGCTTTTCAATGGTACCAAGCCCGAGCCTGTGGGACCTTGCGTTCCAGAGCTACAACACTCACCCACAAATGCCCATTGATTTGAATGGGGTGATATTTCCAGGGCGAGGCTTGGGTTAGCAATTCCAAGCACCCCATGTACTTGAGGACTGCACTTACCCCCCCGTTTGTGGCCACCAGCTTTCCAACGGTACCAGGCACGAGCCTGTGTGACCTTGCATTCCAGAGCTACAAAAAATGCCCATTGGTTTGAATGGGGCGATATTTCCAGGGCGAGGGTTAGGGTTAGCCATTCCAAGCACCCCACGTACTTGAGGACTGCACCTGCCCCCCCATTTTTGGCCACCAGCTTATCAACGGTACCAGGCACGAGCCTGTGGTACCTTGCGTTCCAGAGCAACAACACTCGCCCACAAATGCCCATTGATTTGAATGGGGTGATATTTCCAGGGCGAGGGTTAGGGTTAGCAATTCCAAGCACCCCACGTACTTGAGGACTGCACCTACCCCCCCATTTGTGGATACCAGCTTTCCAACGGTACCAGGCACGAGGCTGTGTGACCTTGCATTCCAGACCTACCAAAAATGCCCATTGTTTTGAATGGGGCCATATTTCCAGGGCGAGGGTTAGGGTTAGCCATTCCAAACACCCTACGTATTCGAGGACTGCACCTACCCCCCCATTTGTGGCCACCAGCTTTTCAACGGTACCAAGCGCGAGCCTGTGGGACCTTGCGTTCCAGAGCTACAACACTCGCCCACAAATGCCCATTGATTTGAATGGGGTGATATTGCCAGGGCGAGGGTTAGGGTTAGCAATTCCAAGCACCCCACGTACTTGAGGACTGCACCTACGCCCCCATTTGTTGCCACCAGCTTTCCAACAGTACCAGGCACAAGCCTGTGTGACCTTGCATTCCAGAACTACCAAAAATGCCCATTGGTTTGAATGGGGCGATATTTCCAGGGCGAGGGTTAGGGTTAGCCATTCCAAGAACCCCACGTATTCGAGGACTGCACCTACCCCCCCATTTGTGGCCACCAGCTTTCCAACGGTACCAAGCACGAGCCTGTGGGACCTTGCGTTCCAGAGCTACAACACTCGCCCACAAATGCCCATTGATTTGAATGGGGTGATATTTCCAGGGCGAGGGTTAGGGTTAGCAATTCCAAGCACCCCACGTACCTGAGGACTGCACCTACCCCCCCATTTGTGGCCACCAGCTTTCCAACGGTACCAGGCACGAGCCTGTGGGACCTTACGTTCCAGAGCTACAACACTCACCCACAAATGCCCATTGGTTTGAATGGGGCGAAATTTCCAGGGCGAGGGGTAAGGGTTCGCCATTCCAAGCACCCCACATACTTGAGGACTGCACCTACCCCCCCATTTGTGCCCACCAGCTTTTAAACGGTACCAAGCACGAGCCTGTGGGACCTTGCGTTCCAGAGCTACAACACTCGCCCACAAATGCCCATTGATTTGAATGGGGTGATATTTCCAGGGCGAGGGTTAGGGTTTGAAAATTCCAAGCACCCCACGTACTTGAGGACTGCACTTAACCCCCCATTTTGTGGCCACCAGCTTTCCAACAGTACCAGGCACGAGCCTGTGTGACCTTGCATTCCAGAGCTACCAAAAATGTCCATTGGTTTGAATGGGGCGATATTTCCAGGGCGAGGGTTAGGGTGAGCCATTCCAAAATCCCTACGTATTCGAGGACTGCACCTACCCCCCCATTTGTGGCCACCAGCTTTTCAACGGTACCAAGCGCGAGCCTGTGGGACCTTGCGTTCCAGAGCTACAACACTCGCCCACAAATGCCCATTGATTTGAATGGGGTGATATTTCCAGGGCGAGGGTTAGGGCTAGCAATTCCAAGCACCCCACGTACTTGAGGACTGCACCTACCCCCCCATTTGTGGCCACCAGCTTTCCAACGGTACCAGGCACGAGCCTGTGGGACCTTGCGTTCCAGAGCTACAACACTCGCCCAAAAATGCCCATTGATTTGAAAGGGGTGATATTTCCAGGGCGAGGGTTAGGCTAAGCAATTCAAAACACCCCACGTATTCGAGGACTGCACCTACCCCGCCATTTGTGGCCACCAGCTTTCCAACGGTACCAGGCACGAGCCTGTGGGACCTTGCATTCCAGAGCTACAACTCTCACCCACAAATGCCCATTGGTTTTAATGGGGCGATATTTCCAGGGCGAGGGTTAGGGTTAGCCATTCCAAGCACCCCACGTCCTTGAGGACTGCACCTGCCCCCACATTTGTGGCCACCAGCTTTTCAACGGTACAAGGCACGAGCCTGTGTGACCTTGCATTCCAGAGCTACCAAAAATGCCCATTGGTTGTAATGGGGCGATATTTCCAGGGCGAGGGTTAGGGTTAGCCATTCCAAGCACCCCACGTACTTGAGGACTGCACCTGCCCCCCCATTTATGGCTACCAGCTTTTCAACGGTACCAAGCACGAGCCTGTGGGACCTTGCATTCCAGAGCTACAACACTCACCCACAAATGCCCATTGATTTGAATGGGGTTATATTTCCAGGGCGAGGGTTAGGGTTAGAAAATCCAAGAACCCCACGTACTTGAGGACTGCACCTACCCCCCCATTTGTGGCCACCAGCTTTCAAACGGTACCAGGCACGAGCCTGTGTGACCGTGCATTCAAAAGTTACGAAAAATGCCCATTGGTTTGAATGGGGCGATATTTCCTGGGCGAGGGTTAGGGTTAGCCATTCCAAACACCCTACGTATTCAAGGACTGCACCTACCCCCCCATTTGTTGCCACCAGCTTTTCAACGGTACCAAGCGCGAGCCTGTGGGACCTTGCGTTCCAGAGCTGCAACACTCGCCCACAAATGCCCATTGATTTGAATGGGGTGATATTTCCAGGGCGAGGGTTAGGGCTTGCAATTCCAAGCACCCCACGTACTTGAGGACTGCACTTTACCCCCCATTTGTGGCAACCAGCTTTCCAACGGTACCAGGCGCGAACCTGTGGGACCTTGCATTCCAGAGCTACCAAAAATGCCCATTGGTTTGAATGGAGTGATATTTCCTGGGCGAGGGTTAGGGTTAGCCATTCCAAGCACCCCACATACTTGAGGAGTGCACCTACCCCCCCATTTGTGCCCACCAGCTTTTAAACGGTACCAGGCACGAGCCTGTGGGACCTTGCGTTCCAGAGCTACAACACTCGCCCACAAATGCCCATTGATTTGAATGGGGTGATATTTCCAGGGCGAGGGTTAGGGTTAGCAATTCCAAGCACCCTACGTACCTGAGGACTGCACATACCCCCCCATTTGTGGCCACCAGCTTTCCAACGGTACCAGGCACGAGCCTGTGGGACCTTGCGTTCCAGAGCTACAACACTCACCCACAAATGCCCATTGATTTGAATGGGGTGATATTTCCAGGGCGAGGGTTAGGGTTAACAATTCCAAGCACCCCACGTACTTGAGGACTGCACCTACTCCCCCATTTGTGTCCACCAGCTTTCCAACGGTACCAGGCACGAGCCTGTGTGACCTTGCATTCCAGAGCTACCAAAAATGCCCATTGGTTTGAATGGGGCGATATTTCCAGGGCGGGGGTTAGGGTTGGCCATTCCAAGCACCCCAGGTATTCGAGGACTGCACTTCCCCCCCCATTTGTGGCCACCAGCTTTTCAACGGTACCAGGCACCAGCCTGTGGGACCTTGCGTTCCAGAGCTACAACACTCACCCACAAATGCCCATTGATTTGAATGGGGTGATATTTCCAGGGCGAGGGTTAGGGTTAGCAATTCCAAGCACCCCACGTACTTGAGGACTGCACTTAACCCCCCATTTGTGGCCACCAGCTTTCCAACGGTACCAGGCACGAGCCTGTGTGACTTTGCATTCCAGAGCTACCAAAAATGCCCATTATTTTGAATGGGGCGATATTTCCAGGGCGAGGGTTAGGGTTAGCCATTCCAAGCACCCCACGTATTCGAGGACTGCACCAACCCCCCCATTTGTTGCCACCAGCCTTTCAACGGTACCAAGCACGAGCCTGTGGGACCTTGCGTTCTACAGCTACAACACTCGCCCACAAATACCCATTGATTTGAATGGGGTGATATTTCCAGGGCGAGGGTATGGGTTAGCAATTCCAAGCACCCCACGTACTTGAGGACTGCACCTACCCCCCCATTTGTGGCCACCAGCTTTCCAACGGTACCAGGCACGAGCCTGTGTGACCTTGCATTCCAGAGCTACCAAAAATGCCCATTGGTTTGAATGTGGCGATATTTCCAGGGCGAGGGTTAGGGTTAGCAATTCCAAGCACCCCACATACTTGAGGACTGCACCTACCCCCCCATTTGTGGCCACCAGCTTTCCAACGGTACCAGGCACGAGGCTGTGTGACCTTGCATTCCAGAGCTACCAAAAATGCCCATTGGTTTGAATGGGGCGATATTTCCAGGGCGAGGGTTAGGGTTAGCCATTCCAAGCACCCCACGTATTCGAGGACTGCACCCACCCCCCCAATTGTGGCCACCAGCTTTTCAACGGTACCAAGCACGAGCCTGTGGGACCTTGCGTTCCAGAGCTACAACACTCACCCACAAATGCCCATTGATTTGAATGGGGTGATATTTCCAGGGCGAGGGTTAGGGTTAGCAATTCCAAGCACCCCACGTACTTGAGGACTGCACCTACCCCCCCATTTGTGGCCACCAGCATTCCAACGGTACCAGGCACTAGCCTGTGGGACTTGCGTTCCAGCGCTAAAACACTCACCCACAAATGCCCATTGGTTTGAATGGGGCGAAATTTCCAGGGCGAGGGTTAGGGTTAGCCATTCCAAACAACCTACGTATTCGAGGACTGCACTTACCACCCCATTTGTGGCCACCAGCTTTTCAACGGTACCAAGCGCGAGTCTGTGGGACCTTGCATTCCAGAGCTTCAACACTCGCCCACAAATGCCCATTGATTTGAATGGGGTGATATTTCCAGGGCGAGGTTTAGGGTTAGCAATTCCAAGCACCCCAGGTACTTCAGGACTGCACCTACCCCCCCATTTGTGGCCACCAGCTTTCCAACGGTACCAGGCACGAGCCTGTGGGACCTTGCGTTCCAGAGCTATAAATCTCGCCCACAAATGCCCATTGATTTGAATGGGGTGATATTTCCAGGGCGAGGGTTTAGGGTTGGCCATTCCAAGCACCCCAGGTATTCGAGGACTGCACTTCCCCCCACCATTTTTGGCCACCAGCTTTTCAACGGTACCAGGCACGAGCCTGTGGGACCTTGCGTTCCAGAGCTACAACACTCACCCACAAATGCCCATTGATTTTAATGGGGTGATATTTCCAGGGCGAGGGTTAGGGTTAGAAAATCCAAGCACCCCACGTACTTGAGGACTGCACTAACCCCCCCATTTGTGGCCACCAGCTTTCCAACGGTACCAGGCAGGAGCCTGTGTGACCTTGCATTCCAGAGCTACCAAAAATGCCCATTGGTTTGAATGGGGCGATATTTCCAGGGCGAGGGTTAGGGTTTGCCATTCCAAGCACCCCACGTACTTGGGGACTGCACCTACCCCCCCATTTGTGGCCACCAGCTTTCCAACAGTACCAGGCACGAGCCTGTGGGACCTTACGTTCCAGAGCTACAACACTCACCCACAAATGTCCATTGGTTTGAATGAGGCGAAATTTCCAGGGCGAGGGTTAGGGTTCGCCATTCCAAGCACCCCACGTATTCGAGGACTGCACCTACCCCCCCATTTGTGGCCACCAGGTTTTCAACGGTACCAAGCACGAGCCTTTGGGACTTTGCGTTCCAGGGCTACCAAAAATGCCCATTGGTTTGAATGGGGCGATATTTCCAGGGCGAGGGTTAGGGTTAGCCATTCCAAGCACCCCACGTATTCGAGGACTGCACCTACCCCCCCATTTGTGGCCACCAGCTTTTCAACGGTACCAAGCACGAGCCTGTGGGACCTTGCGTTCCAGAGCTACAACACTCGCCCACAAATGCCCATTGATTTGAATGGGGTGATATTTCCAGGGCGAGGGTTAGGGTTAGCAATTCCAAGCACCCCACGTGCTTGAGGACTGCACTTTACCCCCCATTTGTGGCCACCAGCTTTCCATCGGTACCAGGCGCGAGCCTGTGTGACCTTGCATTCCAGAGCTACCAAAAATGCCCATTGGTTTGAATGGGGTGATATTTCCTGGGCGAGGGTTAGGGTTAGCCATTCCAAGCACCCCACGTATTCGAGGACTGCACCTACCCCCCCATTTGTGGCAACCAGCTTTTCAACGTTACCAAGCACGAGCCTGTGGGACCTTGCATTCCAGAGCTCCAAAACTCACCCACAAATGCCCATTGGTTTTAATGGGGCGAAATTTCCAGGGCGAGGGGTAAGGGTTCGCCATTCCAAGCACCCCACATACTTGAGGACTACACCTACCCCCCCATTTGTGGCCACCAGCTTTTCAACGGTACCAAGCACGAGCCTGTGGGACCTTGCGTTCTAGAGCTACAACACTCGCCCACAAATACCCATTAATTTGAATGGGTGATATTTCCAGGGCGAGGGTTAGGGTTAGCAATTCCAAGAACCCCACGTACTTGAGGACTGCACCTACCCCCCCATTTGTGGCCACCAGCTTTCCAACGGTACCAGGCACGAGCCTGTGTAACCTTGCATTCAAAAGTTACGAAATATGCCCATTGGTTTGAATGGGGCGATATTTCCTGGGCGAGGGTTAGGGTTAGCCATTCCAAACACCCTACGTATTCGAGGACTGCACCTACCCCCCCATTTGTGGCCACCAGCTTTTCAACGGTACCAAGCGCGAGCCTGTGGGACCTTGCGTTCCAGAGCTACAACACTCACCCACAAATGCCCATTGATTTGAATGGGGTGATATTTCCAGGGCGAGGGTTAGGGTTAGCAATTCCAAGCACCCCACGTACTTGAGGACCGACCTACCCCACCATTTGTGGCCACCAGCTTTCCAACGGTACCAGGCACGAGGCTGTGTGACCTTGCATTCCAGAGCTACCAAAAATGCCCATTGGTTTGAATGGGGCAATATTTCCAGGGCGAGGGTTAGGGTTAGCCATTCCAAACACCCTACGTATTCGAGGACTGCACCAACCCCCCCATTTGTGGCCACCAGCTTTTCAGCGGTACCAAGCGCGAGCCTGTGGGACCTTGCGTTCCAGAGCTACAACACTCGCCCATGAATTCCCATTGATTTGAATGGGGTGATATTTCCAGGGCGAGGGTTAGGGTTAGCAATTCCAAGCACCCCACGTACTTGAGGACTGCACCTACCCCCCCATTTGTGGCCACCAGCTTTCCAACGGTACCAGGCACGAGCCTGTGGGACCTTACGTTCCAGAGCTACAACACTCACCCACAAATGCCCATTGGTTTGAATGGGGCGAAATTTCCAGGGCGAGGGTTAGGGTTAGCCATTCCAAGCACCCCACATACTTGAGGACTGCACTTACCCCCCCATTTGTGGCCACCAGCTTTCCAACGGTACCAGGCACGAGCCTGTGTGACCTTGCGTTCCAGAGCTACAACACTCGCCCACAAATGCCCATTGGTTTGAATGGGGCGATATTTCCAGGGCGAGGGTAAGGGTTTGCAATTCCAAGCACCCCACGTACTTGAGGACTGCACCTACCCCCCCATTTGTGGCCACCAGCTTTTCAACGGTACTAAGCACGAGCCTGTGGGACCTTGCGTTCCAGAGCTACAACACTCGCCCACAAATGCCCATTGATTTGAATGGGGTGATATTTCCAGGGCGAGGGTTAGGGTTAGAAATTCCAAGCACCACACGTACTTGAGGACTGCACCTACCCCCCCATTTGTGACCACCAGCTTTCCAACGGTACCAGGCACGAGCCTGTGTGACCTTGCATTCCAGAGCTACAAAAAATGCCCATTGGTTTGAATGGGGCGATATTTCCAGGGCGGGGGTTAGGGTTGGCAATTCCAAGCACCCCACGTATTTGAAGACTGCACTTACCCCCCCCATTTGTGGCCACCAGCTTTTCAACGGTACCAGGCACGAGCCTGTGGGACCTTGCGTTCCAGAGCTACAACACTCGCCCACAAATGCCCATTGATTTGAATGGGGTCATATTTCCAGGGCGAGGGTTAGGGTTAGCAATTCCAAGCACCCCACGTACTTGAGGACTGCACCTACCCCCCATTTGTGGCCACCAGCTTTCCAACGGTACCAGGCACGAGCCTGTGGGACCTTGCGTTCCAGAGCTACAACACTCACCCACAAATGCCCATTGGTTTGAATGAGGCGAAATTTCCAGGGCGAGGGTTAGGGTTCGCCATTCCAAGCACCCCACGTACTTGAGGACTGCACCTACCCCCCCATTTGTGGCCACCAGCTTTCCAACGGTACCAAGCACGAGCCTGTGGGACCTTGCGTTCCAGGGCTACAACACTCGCCCACAAATGCCCATTGATTTGAATGGGATGATATTTCCAGGGCGAGGGTTAGGGTTAGCAATTCCAAGCACCCCACGTACTTGAGGACTGCACCTACCCCCCCATTTGTGGCCACCAGCTTTCCAACGGTACCAAGCACGAGCCTGTGGGACCTT
>JAMOIN010000989.1:0-20755 GCA_024666655.1 Dascyllus trimaculatus
GGTAGACTGCAGTTTTTGAAAATCAATGTGTACAAACATGTTTCACTGTCAGATGCTGTTCAAATATGATAAATATGAAGGCAAAAGCTTTTTCCAGTCACGTTGTATCAAGGAATTGACACCATACAGTATGTGGCAAAAGTGGCATTTTCAGCCCGCGAAACGCTGTTTTACAGCATGAGAAACAGGTCGACTGCAGTTTTGAAAATCAATGTTTACAAACATGTTTCACTGTCAGATGCTGTTCAAATATGATAAATATGAAGGCATAAGCTGTTTCCAGTCAGGTTGTGTCAAGGAATTGACTCCATGCAGTGAGTGGCAAAAGTGGCATTTTCAGCACGCGAAAAGCTGTTTTAGAGCATTAGAAATAGCAACAGTGCACTTTTTGAAAATCAATGTTTACAAACATGTTTCACTGTCAGATGCTGTTCAAATATTATAAATATGAAGGCAAAAGATGTTTTCCAGTCATGTTGTGTCAAGGAATTGAATCCATACAGTGAGTGGCAAAAGTGGCATTTTCAGCCCTCGAAAAGCTGTTTTAGAGCAATAGACATAGCAACAGTGCACAATTTGAAAATCAATTTTTTACAAACATGTTTCACTGTCAGATGCTGTTCAAATATGATAAATTTGAAGGCAAAAGCGGCTTCCATGTCACATTGTGCCAAGGAATTGACTCCATACAGTGAGTGGCAAAAGTGGCATTTTCAGCCCTCGAAAAGCCTTTTTAGAGCATTAGACATAGCAACAGTTTACAATTTGAAAATGAATGTTTACAAACATGTTTCACTGTCAGATGCTGTTCAAATATGATAAATTTGAAGGCAAAAGCTGTTTCCAGTCACGTTGTATCAAGGAATTGACTCCATACAGTGAGTGGCAAAAGTGGCATTTTCAGCCGGCGAAAAGTTGTTTTAGAGCAATAGACATAGCAACAGTGCACAATTTGAAAATAAATTTTTACAAACATGTTTCACTGTCAGATGCTGTTCAAATAGGATAAATTTGAAGGCAAAAGCGGCTTCCATGTCACATTGTGTCAAGGAATTGACTCCATACAGTGAGTGGCAAAAGTGGCATTTTCAGCCCTCGAAAAGCTTTTTTAGAGCATTAGACATAGCAACAGTTTACAATTTGAAAATGAATGTTTACAAACATGTTTCACTGTCAGATGCTGTTCAAATATGATAAATTTGAAGGCAAAAGCTGTTTCCAGTCACGTTGTATCAAGGAATTGACTCCATACAGTGAGTGGCAAAAGTGGCATTTTCAGCCCGCGAAAAGCTGTTTCAGAGCATGAGAAACAGGTAAACTGCAGTTTTTAAAAATCAATGTTTACACACATGGTTCACTGTCAGATGCTGTTCAAATATGATAGATATGAAGGCAAAAGCTTTTTCCAGTCACGTTGTATGAAGGAATTGACTCCATACACTGAGTGGCAAAAGTGCCATTTTCAGACCGCGAAAAGCTGTTTTAGAGCATTAGAAACAGGTAGACTGCAGTTTTTCAAAATCAGTGTTTACAAACATGTTTCACTGTCAGATGCTGTTCAAATATGATAAATATGAAGGCAAAAGCTGTTTCCAGTCAGGTTGTGTCAAGGAATTGACTCCATACAGTGAGTGGCAAAAGTGGCATTTTCAGCCGGCGAAAAGCTGTTTTAGAGCATTAGTCATAGCAACAGTGCACAATTTTAAAATCAATGTTTACAAACATGTTTCACTGTCAGATGCTGTTCAAATATGATAAATATGAAGGCAAAAGCTGTTTCCAGTCACGTTGTATCAAGGAATTGACTCCATACATTGAGTGGCAAAAGTGGCATTTTCAGCCCGCGAAAAGCTGTTTTAGAGCATGAGAAACAGCTAGACTGCAGTTTTTCAAAATCAATGTTTACAAACATGTTTCACTGTCAGATGCTGTTCAAATATGATAAAAATGAAGGCAAAAGCTTTTTCCATTCACGTTGTATCAAGGAATTGACTCCATACAGCGAGTGGCAAAAGTGGCATTTTCAGCCCGCGAAAAGCTGTTTTCGAGCATTAGAAACAGGTAGACTGCATTTTTTGAAAATCAATGTTTACAAACATGTTTCACTGTCAGATGCTGTTCAAATATGATAAATATGAAGGCAAAAGCTGTTTCCAGTCAGGTTGTGTCAAGGAATTGACTCCATACAGTGAGTGGCAAAAGTGGCATTTTCAGTCCGCGAAAAGCTGTTTTAGAGCTTTAGAAACAGCTATACTGCAGTTTTTCAAAATCAATGTTTACAAACATGTTTCACTGTCAGATGCTGTTTAAATATGATCAATATGAAGGCAAAAGCTGTTTCCAGTCACGTTGTATCAAGGAATTGACTCCATACAGTGAGTGGCACAAGTGGCATTTTCAGCCTGCGAAAAGCTGTTTTCGAGCATGAGAAACAGGTAGACTGCACTTTTTAAAAATCAATGTTTACAAACATGTTTCACTGTCAGATGCTGTTCAAATATGATAAATATGAAGGCAAAAGCTGTTTCCAGTCACGTTGTATGAAGGAATTGACTCCATACAGTGAGTGGCAAAAGTGGCATTTTCAGCCCGCGAAAAGCTGTTTTAGAGCATGAGAAACAGTTAGACTGCAGTTTTTCAAAATCAATGTTTACAAACATGTTTCACTGTCAGATGCTGTTCAAATATGATAAATATGAAGGCAAAAGCTATTTCCAGTCATGTTGTATCAAGGAATTGACTCAATACATTGAGTGGCAAAAGTGGCATTTTCAGCCTGCGAAAAGCTGTTTTAGAGCATTAGAAATAGCAACAGTGCACTTTTTGAAAATCAATGTTTACAAACATGGTTCACTGTCAGATGCTGTTCAAATATGATAAATATGAAGGCAAAAGCTATTTCCAGTCATGTTGTATCAAGGAATTGACTCCATACAGTAAGTGGCAAAAGTGGCATTTTCAGCCCGCGAAAACCTTTTTTAGAGCATGAGAAACAGGTAGAGTGCAGTTTTTCAAAATCAGTGTTTACAAACATGTTTCACTGTCAGATGCTGTTCAAATATGATAAATATGAAGGCAAAAGCTGTATCCAGTCAGGTTGTGTCAAGGAAATGACTCCATACAGTGAGTGGCAAAAGTGGCATTTTCAGCCGGCGAAAAGCTGTTTTAGAGCAATAGACATAGCAACAGTGCACAATTTGAAAATCAATTTTTACAAACATGTTTCACTGTCAGATGCTGTTCAAATATGATAAATATGAAGGCAGAAGCTTTTTCCAGTCACATTGTATAAAGGAATTGACTCCATACAGTAAGTGGCAAAAGTGGCATTTTCAGCCCGCGAAAAGCTGTTTTAGAGCATTAGAAATAGCAACAGTGCACTTTTTGAAAATCAATGTTTACAAACATGTTTCACTGTCAGATGCTGTTCAAATATGATAAATATGAAGGCAAAAGCTGTTTCCAGTCACGTTGTATCAAGGAATTGACTCCATACAGTAAGTGGCAAAAGTGGCATTTTCAGCCCGCGAATAGCTATTTTCGAGCAATAGAAACGGGTAGACTGCAGTTTTTGAAAATCAATGTTTACAAACATGTTTCACTGTCAGATGCTGTTCAAATATGATAAATATGAAGGCAAAAGCTGTTTCCAGTCACGTTGTATCAAGGAATTGACTCCATACAGTGAGTGGCAAAAGTGGCATTTTCAGCCTGCGAAAAGCTGTTTTCGAGCATGAGAAACAGGTAGACTGCACTTTTTCAAAATCAATGTTTACAAACATGTTTCACTGTCAGATGCTGTTCAAATATGATATAAATATGAAGGCAAAAGCTTTTTCCAGTCACGTTGTATCAAGGAATTGACACCATACAGTATCTGGCAAAAGTGGCATTTTCAGCCCGCGAAAAGCTGTTTTACAGCATGAGAAACAGGTAGACTGCAGTTTTTCAAAGTCAATGTTTACAAACATTTTTCACTGTCAGATGCTGTTCAAATATGATAAATATGAAGGCAAAAGCTGTTTCCAGTCAGGTTGTGTCAAGGAATTGACTCCATGCAGTGAGTGGCAAAAGTGGCATTTTCAGCCGGCGAAAAGCTGTTTTAGAGCAATAGACATAGCAACAGTGCACAATTTGAAAATCAATTTTTACAAACATGTTTCACTGTCAGATGCTGTTCAAATATGATAAATTTGAAGGCAAAAGCGGCTTCCATGTCACATTGTTTCAAGGAATTGACTCCATACAGTGAGTGGCAAAAGTGGCATTTTCAGCCCTCGAAAAGCTTTTTTAGAGCATTAGACATAGCAACAGTTTACAATTTGAAAATGAATGTTTACAAACATGTTTTACTGTCAGATGCTGTTCAAATATGATAAATTTGAAGGCAAAAGCTGTTTCCAGTCACGTTGTATCAAGGAATTGACTCCATACAGTGAGTGGCAAAAGTGGCATTTTCAGCCCGCGAAAAGCTGTTTCAGAGCATGAGAAACAGGTAGACTGCAGTTTTTAAAAATCAATGTTTACAAACATGGTTCACTGTCAGATGCTGTTCAAATATGATAGATATGAAGGCAAAAGCTTTTTCCAGTCACGTTGTATGAAGGAATTGACTCCATACACTGAGTGGCAAAAGTGCCATTTTCAGACCGCGAAAAGCTGTTTTAGAGCATGAGAAACAGGTAGACTGCAGTTTTTCAAAATCAGTGTTTACAAACATGTTTCACTGTCAGATGCTGTTCAAATATGATAAATATGAAGGCAAAAGCTGTTTCCAGTCAGGTTGTGTCAAGGAATTGACTCCATACATTGAGTGGCAAAAGTGGCATTTTCAGCCGGCGAAAAGCTGTTTTAGAGCATTAGTCATAGCAACAGTGCACAATTTTAAAATCAATGTTTACAAACATGTTTCACTGTCAGATGCTGTTCAAATATGATAAATATGAAGGCAAAAGCTGTTTCCAGTAAAATCGTGTAAAGGAATTGACTCCATACAGTGAGTGGCAAAAGTGGCATTTTCAGTCCGCGAATAGCTGTTTTAGAGCATTAGAAACAGCTATACTGCAGTTTTTCAAAATCAATGTTTACAAACATGTTTCACTGTCAGATGCTGTTCAAATATGATAAATATGAAGGCTATAGCTGTTTCCAGTCACGTTGTATCAAGGAATTTACTCCATACAGTAAGTGGCAAAAGTGGCATTATCAGCCCGCGAAAAGCAGTTTTACAGCTTTAGAAACAGCTAGACTGCAGTTTTTCAAAATCAATGTTTACAAACATGTTTCACTGTCAGATGCTGTTTAAATATGATAAATATGAAGGCAAAAGCTGTTTCCAGTCACGTTGTATCAAGGAATTGACTCCATACAGTGAGTGGCACAAGTGGCATTTTCAGCCTGCGAAAAGCTGTTTTCGAGCATGAGAAACAGGTAGACTGCACTTTTTAAAAATCAATGTTTACAAACATGTTTCACTGTCAGATGCTGTTCAAATATGATAAATATGAAGGCAAAAGCTGTTTCCAGTCACGTTGTATGAAGGAATTGACTCCATACAGTGAGTGGCAAAAGTGGCATTTTCAGCCCGCGAAAAGCTGTTTTAGAGCATGAGAAATAGCAACTGCAGTTTTTCAAAATCAATGTTTACAAACATGTTTCACTGTCAGATGCTGTTCAAATATGATAAATATGAAGGCAAAAGCTGTTTCCAGTCACGTTGTATCAAGGAATTGACTCAATACAGTGAGTGGCAAAAGTGGCATTTTAAGCCCGCGAACAGCTGTTTTAGAGCATTAGAAATAGCCACAGTGCACTTTTTTAAAATCACTGTTTACAAACATGTTTCACTGTCAGATGCTGTTCAAATATGATAAATATGAAGGCAAAAGCTGTTTCCAGTCACGTTGTATCAAGGAATTGACTCAATACAGTGAGTGGCAAAAGTGGCATTTTCAGCCTGCGAAAAGCTGTTTTAGAGCATTAGAAATAGCAACAGTGCACTTTTTGAAAATCAATGTTTACAAACATGGTTCACTGTCAGATGCTGTTCAAATATGATAAATATGAAGGCAAAAGCTATTTCCAGTCATGTTGTATCAAGGAATTGACTCCATACAGTAAGTGGCAAAAGTGGCATTTTCAGCCCGCGAAAACCTTTTTTAGAGCATGAGAAACAGGTAGAGTGCAGTTTTTCAAAATCAATGTTTACAAACATGTTTCACTGTCAGATGCTGTTCAAATATGATAAATATGAAGGCAAAAGCTGTATCCAGTCAGGTTGTGTCAAGGAAATGACTCCATACAGTGAGTGGCAAAAGTGGCATTTTCAGCCGGCGAAAAGCTGTTTTAGAGCAATAGGCATAGCAACAGTGCACAATTTGAAAATCAATTTTTACAAACATGTTTCACTGTCAGATGCTGTTCAAATATGATAAATATGAAGGCAGAAGCTTTTTCCAGTCACATTGTATAAAGGAATTGATTCCATACAGTAAGTGGCAAAAGTGGCATTTTCAGCCCGCGAAAAGCTGTTTTAGAGCATTAGAAATAGCAACAGTGCACTTTTTGAAAATCAATGTTTACAAACATGTTTCACTGTCAGATGCTGTTCAAATATGATAAATATAAAGGCAAAAGCTGTTTCCAGTCACGTTGTATCAAGGAATTGACTCCATACAGTAAGTGGCAAAAGTGGCATTTTCAGCCCGCGAATAGCTATTTTCGAGCATGAGAAACAGGTAGACTGCAGTTTTTCAAAATCAATGTTTACAAACATGTTTCACTGTCAGATGCTGTTCAAATATGATATAAATATGAAGGCAAAAGCTTTTTCCAGTCACGTTGTATGAAGGAATTGACTCCATACAGTGAGTGGCAAAAGTGGCATTTTCAGCCCGCGAAAAGCTGATTTGGAGCATTAGAAATAGCAACAGTGCACTTTTTGAAAATCAATGTTTACAAACATGTTTCACTGTCAAATGCTGTTCAAATATGATAAATATGAAGGCAAAAGCTGTTTCCAGTAAAATCGTGTCAAGGAATTGACTCAATACAGTGAGTGGCAAAAGTGGCATTTTCAGCCTGCGAAAAGCTGTTTTAGAGCATTAGAAATAGCAACAGTGCACTTTTTGAAAATCAATGTTTACAAACATGTTTCACTGTCAGATGCTGTTCAAATATGATAAATATGAAGGCAAAAGCTGTTTCCAGTCACGTTGTATAAAGGAATTGACTCCATACAGTCAGTGGCACAAGTGGCATTTTCAGCCTGCGAAAAGATGTTTTAGAGCATGAGAGACAGGTAGACTGCAGTTTTTCAAAATCAATGTTTACAAACATGTTTCACTGTCAGATGCTGTTCAAATATGATAAATATGAAGGCAAAAGCTGTTTCCAGTCAGGTTGTGTCAAGGAATTGACTCCATGCAGTGAGTGGCAAAAGTGGCATTTTCAGCCCGCGAAAAGCTGTTTTAGAGCATTAGAAATAGCAACAGTGCACTTTTTGAAAATCAATGTTTACAAACATGGTTCACTGTCAGATGCTGTTCAAGTATGATAAATATGAAGGCAAAAGCTGTTTCCAGTCACGTTGTATCAAGGAATTGACTCCATACAGTAAGTGGCAAAAGTGGCATTTTCAGCCCGCGAATAGCTATTTTCGAGCAATAGAAACGGGTAGACTGCAGTTTTTGAAAATCAATGTGTACAAACATGTTTCAATGTCAGATGCTGTTCAAATATTATAAATATGAAGGCAAAAGCTGTTTTCCAGTCATGTTGTGTCAAGGAATTGAATCCATACAGTGAGTGGCAAAAGTGGCATTTTCAGCCCGCGAAAAGCTCATTTAGAGCATTAGACATAGCAACGGTGCACAATTTGAAAATCAATGTTTACAAACATGTTTCACTGTCAGATGCTGTTCAAATATGATAAATGTGAAGGCAAAAGCTGTTTCCAGTCATGTTGTGTCAAGGAATTTACTCCATTCAGTAGGTGGCAAAAGTGGCATTTGCAGCCCGCGAAAAGCTGTTTTAGAGCATTAGAAACAGGTAGACTGCAGATTTTCAAAATCAATGTTTACAAACATGTTTCACTGTCAGATGCTGTTCAAATATGATAAATATGAAGGCAAAAGCTGTTTCCAGTCATGTTGTATCAAGGAATTGACTCCATACAGTGAGTGGCAAAAGTGGCATTTTCAGCCCGCGAAAAGCTGTTTTAGAGCATGAGAGACGGCTAGACTGCAGTTTTTCAAAACAATGTTTACAAACATGTTTCACTGTCAGATGCTGTTCAAATATGATAAATATGAAGGCAAAAGCCTTTTTCCAGTCACGTTGTATCAAGGAATTGACACCATACAGTATGTGGCTAAAGTGGCATTTACAGCCCGCGAAAAGCTGTTTTAGAGCATTAGAAATAGCAACAGTGCACTTTTTGAAAATCGATGTTTACAAACATGTTTCACTGTCAGATGCTGTTCAAATATGATAAATATGAAGGCAAAAGCTGTTTCCAGTCACGTTGTATCAAGGAATTGACTCCATACATTGAGTGGCAAAAGTGGCATTTTCAGCCCGCGAAAAGCTGTTTTAGAGCATGAGAAACAGGTAGACTGCAGTTTTTCAAAATCAATGTTTACAAACATGTTTCACTGTCAGATGCTGTTCAAATATGATAAATATGAAGGCAAAAGCTGCTTCCAGTCACGTTGTATCAAGGAATTGACTCCATACAGTGAGTGGCACAAGTGGCATTTTCAGCCTGCGAAAAGCTGTTTTAGAGCATGAGAAAAAGGTAGACTGCACTTTTTCAAAATCTATGTTTACAAACATGTTTCACTGTGAGATGCTGTTCAAATATGATAAATATGAAGGCAAAAGCTGTATCCAGTCACGTTGTATCAAGGAATTGACTCCATACAGTGAGTGGCAAAAGTGGCATTTTCAGCCCGCGAAAAGCTGATTTGGAGCATTAGACATAGCAACAGTGCACAATTTGAAAATCAATGTTTACAAACATGTTTCACTGTCAGATGCTGTTCAAATATGATAAATATGAAGGCAAAAGCTGTTTCCAGTAAAATCGTGTCAAGGAATTGACTCCATACAGTGAGTGGCAAAAGTGTCATTATCAGTCCGCGAAAAGCTGTTTTAGAGCATTAGAAACAGCTATACTGCAGTTTTTCAAAATCAATGTTTACAAATATGTTTCACTGTCAGATGCTGTTCAAATATGATAAATATGAAGGCAAAAGCTGTATCCAGTCAGGTTGTATGAAGGAATTGACTCCATACAGTGAGTGGCAAAAGTGGCATTTTCAGCCCGCGAAAAGATGTTTTAGAGCATTAGACATAGCAACAGTTTACAATTTGAGAATAAATGTTTACAAACATGTTTGACTGTCAGATGCTGTTTCAATTTGATAAATATGAAGGCAAAAGCTTTTTCCAGTCACTTTGTATAAAGGAATTGACTCCATACAGTAAATGCAAAAGTGGCATTTTCAGCCCGCGAAAAGCTGTTTTAAAGCAATAGAAATAGCAACAGTGCACAATTTGAAAATCAATGTTTACAAACATGTTTCACTGTCAGATGCTGTTCAAATATGATAGATATGAAGGCAAAACCTGTTTCCAGTCACGTTGTATGAAGGAATTGACTCCATACAGTGAGTGGCAAAAGTGGCATTTTCAGCCCGCGAAAAGCTGTTTTAGAGCATTAGAAACAGGTAGACTGCAGTTTTTCAAAATCAATGTTTACAAACATGTTTCACTGTCAGATGCTGTTCAAATATGATAAATATGAAGGAAAAGCTGTTTCCAGTCATGTTGTATCAAGGAATTTACTCCATACAGTGAGTGGCAAAAGTGGCATTTTCAGCCAGCGAAAAGCTGTCTTTGAGCATTAGACATAGCAACAGTGCACAATTTGAAAATCAATGTTTACAAACATGTTTCACTGTCAGATACTGTTCAAATATGATAAATATGAAGGCAAAAGCTGTTTCCAGTCACGTTGTATAAAGGAATTTACTCCATACAGTGAGTGGCAAAAGTGGCATTTTCAGACCGCGAAAAGCTGTTTTAGAGCATTAGACATAGCAACAGTGCACAATTTGAAAATCAATGTTTACAAACATGTTTCACTGTCAGATGCTGTTAAAATATGATAGATATGAAGGCAAAAGCTGTTTCCAGTCACGTTGTATCAAGGAATTGACTCCATACAGTGAGTGGCAAAAGTGGCATTTTCAGCCCGCGAAAAGCTGTTTTAGAGCATGAGAGACGGCTAGACTGCAGTTTTTCAAAACAATGTTTACAAATATGTTTGACTGTCAGATGCTGTTCAAATATGATAAATATGGAGGCAAAAGCTTTTTCCAGTCACGTTGTATCAAGGAATTGACACCATACAGTATGTGGCAAAAGTGGCATTTTCAGCCCGCGAAAAGCTGTTTTACAGCATGAGAAACAGGTAGACTGCAGTTTTTCAAAGTCAATGTTTACAAACATTTTTCACTTTCAGATGCTGTTCAAATATGATAAATATGAAGGCAAAAGCTGTTTCCAGTCAGGTTGTGTCAAGGAATTGACTCCATGCAGTGAGTGGCAAAAGTGGCATTTTCAGCCCGCGAAAAGCTGTTTTAGAGCATTAGAAATAGCAACAGTGCACTTTTTGAAAATCAATGTTTACAAACATGGTTCACTGTCAGATGCTGTTCAAATATGATAAATATGAAGGCAAAAGCTATTTCCAGTCACGTTGTATCAAGGAATTGACTCCATACAGTAAGTGACAAAAGTGGCATTTTCAGCCCGCGAATAGCTATTTTCGAGCAATAGAAACGGGTTAGACTGCAGTTTTTGAAAATCAATGTGTACAAACATGTTTCAATGTCAGATGTTTCAAATATGATAAATATGAAGGCAAAAGCTGTTTTCCAGTCATGTTGTGTCAAGGAATTGAATCCATACAGTGAGTGGCAAAAGTGGCATTTTCAGCCCGCGACAAGCTCATTTAGAGCATTAGACATAGCAACGGTGCACAATTTGAAAATCAATGTTTACAAACATCTTTCACTGTCAGATGCTGTTCAAATATGATAAATATGAAGGCAAAAGCTGTTTCCAGTCAAGTTGTGTCAAGGAATTGACTCCATACAGTAAGTGGCAAAAGTGGCATTTGCAGCCCGCGAAAAGCTGTTTTAGAGCATGAGAGACGGCTAGACTGCAGTTTTTCAAAACAATGTTCACGAACATGTTTCACTGTCAGATGCTGTTCAAAGATGATAAATATGAAGGCAAAAGCTTTTTCCAGTCACGTTGTATCAAGGAATTGACACCATACAGTATGTGGCTAAAGTGGTATTTACAGCGCGCGAAAAGCTGTTTTAGAGCATTAGAAATAGCAACAGTGCACTTTTTGAAAATCAATGTTTACAAACATGTTTCACTGTCAGATGCAGTTCAAATATGATAAATATGAAGGCAAAAGCTGTTTCCAGTCACGTTGTATGAAGGAATTGACTCCATACAGTGAGTGGCAAAAGTGGCATTTTCAGCCCGCGAAAAGCTGTTTTAGAGCATGAGAAACAGGTAGACTGCAGTTTTTAAAAATCTATGTATACAAACATGTTTCACTGTGAGATGCTGTTCAAATATGATAAATATGAAGGCAAAAGCTGTTTCCAGTCACATTGTATCAAGGAATTGATTCCATATAGTGAGTGGCAAAAGTGGCATTTTCAGCCCGCGAAAAGCTGTTTTAGAGCATTAGACATAGCAACAGTTTACAATTTGAGAATAAATGTTTACAAACATGTTTCACTGTCAGATGCTGTTTAAATATGATAAATATGAAGGCAAAAGCTTTTTCCAGTCACTTTGTATAAAGGAATTGACTCCATACAGTAAATGCAAAAGTGGCATTTTCAGCCCGCGAAAAGCTGTTTTAAAGCAATAGAAATAGCAACAGTGCACAATTTGAAAATCAATGTTTACAAACATGTTTCACTGTCAGATGCTGTTCAAAAATGATAGATATGAAGGCAAAAGCTGTTTCCAGTCACGTTGTATCAAGGAATTGACTCCATACAGTGAGTGGCAAAAGTGGCATTTTCAGCCCGCGAAAAGCTGTTTTAGAGCGTTAGAAACAGGTAGACTGCAGTTTTTCAAAGTCAATGTTTACAAACATGTTTCACTGTCAGATGCTGTTCAAATATGATAAATATGAAGGCAAAAGCTTTTCCAGTCACGTTGTATGAAGGAATTTACTCCATACAGTGAGTGGCAAAAGTGGCATTTTCAGCCCGAGGAAAGCTGTTTTACAGCATGAGAAACAGGTAGACTGCAGTTTTTCAAAATCAATGTTTACAAACATTTTTCACTGAAAGATGCTGTTCAAATATGATAAATATGAAGGCAAAAGCTGTTTCCAGTCAGGTTGTGTCAAGGAATTGACTCCATGCAGTAAGTGGCAAAAGTTGCATTTTCAGCCCGCGAAAAGCTGTTTTAGAGCAGTAGACATAGCAACAGTGCACAATTTGAAAATCAATGTTTACAAACATGTTTCACTGTCAGATGCTGTTCAAATATGATAGATATGAAGGCAAAACCTGTTTCCAGTCACTTTGTATAAAGGAATTGACTCCATACAGTAAATGCAAAAGTGGCATTTTCAGCCCGCGAAAAGCTGTTTTAAAGCAATAGAAATAGCAACAGTGCACAATTTGAAAATCAATGTTTACAAACATGTTTCACTGTCAGATGCTGTTCAAATATGATAGATATGAAGGCAAAACCTGTTTCCAGTCACGTTGTATCAAGGAATTGACTCCATACAGTGAGTGGCAAAAGTGGCATTTTCAGCCCGCGAATAGCTGTTTTAGAGCATGAGAAACAGGTAGACTGCAGTTTTTCAAAATCAATGTTTACAAACAATTTTCACTGTCAGATGCTGTTCAAAAATGATAAATATGAAGGCAAAAGCTGTTTCCAGTCAGGTTGTGTCAAGGAATTGACTCCATGCAGTGAGTGGCAAAAGTGGCATTTTCAGCCCGCGAAAAGCTGTTTTAGAGCATTAGACATAGCAACAGTGCACAATTTGAAAATCAATGTTTACAAACATGTTTGACTGTCAGAAGCTGTTTAAATTTGATAAATATGAAGGCAAAAGCTTTTTCCAGTCACTTTGTATAAAGGAATTGACTCCATACAGTAAATGCAAAAGTGGCATTTTCAGCCCGCGAAAAGCTGTTTTAAAGCAATAGAAATAGCAACAGTGCACAATTTGAAAATCAATGTTTACAAACATGTTTCACTGTCAGATGCTGTTCAAATATGATAGATATGAAGGCAAAACCTGTTTCCAGTCACGTTGTATGAAGGAATTGACTCCATACAGTGAGTGGCAAAAGTGGCATTTTCAGCCCGCGAAAAGCTGTTTTAGAGCATTAGAGACAGGTAGACTGCAGTTTTTCAAAATCAATGTTTACAAACATGTTTCACTGTCAGATGCTGTTCAAATATGATAAATATGAAGGCAAAAGCTGTTTCCAGTCATGTTGTATCAAGGAATTTACTCCATACAGTGAGTGGCAAAAGTGGCATTTTCAGCCCGCGAAAAGCTGTTTTAGAGCATTAGACATAGCAACAGTGCACAATTTGAAAATCAATGTTTACAAACATGTTTCACTGTCAGATGCTGTTCAATTATGATAAATAATTGATATGATAAATATGAAGGCAAAAGCTGTTTCCAGTCATGTTGTATAAAGGAATTTACTCCATACAGTGAGTGGCAAAAGTGGCATGTTCAGACCGCGAAAAGCTGTTTTAGAGCATTAGACATAGCAACAGTTTACAATTTGAAAATCAATGTTTACAAACATGTTTGACTGTCAGATGCTGTTTAAATTTGATAAATATGAAGGCAAAAGCTTTTTCCAGTCACTTTGTATAAAGGAATTGACTCCATACAGTAAATGCAAAAGTGGCATTTTCAGCCCGCGAAAAGCTGTTTTAAAGCAATAGAAATAGCAACAGTGCACAATTTGAAAATCAATGTTTACAAACATGTTTCACTGTCAGATGCTGTTCAAATATGATAGATATGAAGGCAAAACCTGTTTCCAGTCACGTTGTGTCAAGGAATTGACTCCATACAGTGAGTGGCAAAAGTGGCATTTTCAGCCCGCGAAAAGCTGTTTTAGAGCATTAGAAAAGCTTGACTGCAGTTTTTCAAAACAATGTTTACAAACATGTTTCACTGTCAGATGCTGTTCAAATATGATAAATATGAAGGCAAAAGCTGTTTCCAGTCATGTTGTATCAAGGAATTTACTCCATACAGTGAGTGGCAAAAGTGGCATTTTCAGCCCGCGAAAAGCTGTTTTAGAGCATTAGAAACAGGTAGACTGCAGTTTTTCAAAATCAATGTTTACAAACATGTTTCACTGTCAGATGCTGTTCAAATATGATAAATATGAAGGCTAAAGCTGTTTCCAGTCATGTTGTATAAAGGAATTTACTCCATACAGTGGGTGCCAAAAGTGGCATTTTCAGACCGCGAAAAGCTGTTTTAGAGCATTAGACATAGCAACAGTGCACAATTTGAAAATCAATGTTTACAAACATGTTTCACTGTCAGATGCTGTTAAAATATGATAGATATGAAGGCAAAAGCTGTTTCCAGTCACGTTGTATCAAGGAATTGACTCCCTACAGTGAGTGGCAAAAGTGGCATTTTCAGCCCGCGAAAAGCTGTTTTAGAGCATGAGAGACGGCTAGACTGCAGTTTTTCAAAACAATGTTTACAAATATGTTTCACTGTCAGATGCTGTTCAAATATGATAAATATGAAGGCAAAAGCTTTTTCCAGTCACGTTGTATCAAGGAATTGACACCATACAGTATGTGGCAAAAGTGGCATTTTCAGCCCGCGAAAAGCTGTTTTAGAGCATGAGAAACAGGTAGACTGCAGTTTTTCAAAATCAATGTTTACAAACATGTTTCACTGTCAGATGCTGTTCAAATATGATAAATATGAAGGCAAAAGCTGCTTCCAGTCAGATTGTGTCAAGGAATTGACTCCATACAGTGAGTGGCAAAAGTGGCATTTTCAGCCCGCGAAAAGCTGTTTTAGAGCATGAGAAACAGGTAGACTGCAGTTTTTAAAAATCTATGTTTACAAACATGTTTCACTGTGAGATGCTGTTCAAATATGATAAATATGAAGCCAAATGCTTTTTCCAGTCACGCTGTATCAAGGAATTGACTCCATACAGTAAGTGACAAAAGTGGCATTTTCAGCCCGCGAATAGCTATTTTCGAGCATTAGAAACAGGTAGACTGCAGTTTTTCAAAATCAATGTTTACAAACATGTTTCACTGTCAGATGCTGTTCAAATATTATAAATATGAAGGCTAAAGCTGTTTCCAGTCATGTTGTATCAAGGAATTTACTCCATACAGTGAGTGGCAAAAGTGGCATTTTCAGCCCGCGAAAAGCTGTTTTAGAGCATTAGACATAGCAACAGTGCACAATTTGAAAATCAATGTTTACAAACATGTTTCACTGTCAGATGCTGTTCAAATATGATAAATATGAAGGCAAAAGCTGTTTCCAGTCAGGTTGTGTCAAGGAATTGACTCCATGCAGTGAGTGGCAAAAGTGGCATTTTAAGCCCGCGAAAAGCTGTTTTAGAGAATTAGAAATAGCAACAGTGCACTTTTTGAAAATCAATGTTTACAAACATGTTTCACTGTCAGATGATGTTCAAATATTATAAATATGAAGGCAAAAGATGTTTTCCAGTCATGTTGTGTCAAGGAATTGAATCCATACAGTAAGTGGCAAAAGTGGCATTTTCAGCCCGCGAAAAGCTCATTTAGAGCATTAGACATAGCAACGGTGCACAATTTGAAAATCAATGTTTACAAACATCTTTCACTGTCAGATGCTGTTCAAATATGATAAATGTGAAGGCAAAAGCTGTTTCCAGTCAAGTTGTGTCAAAGAATTGACTCCATACAGTAAGTGGCAAAAGTGGCATTTGCAGCCCGCGAAAAGCTGTTTTAGAGCATTAGAAAAAGGTAGACTGCAGATTTTCAAAATCAATGTTTACAAACATGTTTCACTGTCAGATGCTGTTCAAATATGATAAATATGAAGGCTAAAGCTGTTTCCAGTCATGTTGTATCAAGGAATTGACTCCATACAGTGAGTGGCAAAAGTGGCATTTTCAGCCCGCGAAAAGCTGTTTTAGAGCATGAGAGACGGCTAGACTGCAGTTTTTCAAAACAATGTTTACAAACATGTTTCACTGTCAGATGCTGTTCAAATATGATAAATATGAAGGCAAAAGCTTTTTCCAGTCAATGTATCAAGGAATTGACACCATACAGTATGTGGCTAAAGTGGCATTTACAGCCCGCGAAAAGCTGTTTTAGAGCATTAGAAATAGCAACAGTGCACTTTTTGAAAATCAATGTTTACAAACATGTTTCACTGTCAGATGCTGTTCAAATATGAAAAATATGAAGGCAAAAGCTGTTTCCAGTCACGTTCTATCAAGGAATTGACTCCATACATTGAGTGGCAAAAGTGGCATTTTCAGCCAGCGAAAAGCTGTTTTAGAGCATGAGAAACAGGTAGACTGCAGTTTTTCAAAATCAATGTTTACAAACATGTTTCACTGTCAGATGCTGTTCAAATATGATAAATATGAAGGCAAAAGCTGCTTCCAGTCAGGTTGTGTCAAGGAATTGACTCCATACAGTGAGTGGCAAAAGTGGCATTTTCAGCCCGCGAAAAGCTGTTTTAGAGCATGAAAAACAGGTAGACTGCAGTTTTTAAAAATCTATGTTTACAAACATGTTTCACTGTGAGATGCTGTTCAAATATGATAAATATGAAGCCAAATGCTTTTTCCAGTCACGTTGTATCAAGGAATTGACTCCATACAGTAAGTGACAAAAGTGGCATTTTCAGCCCGCGAATAGCTATTTTCGAGCATTAGAAACAGGTAGACTGCAGTTTTTCAAAATCAATGTTTACAAACATGTTTCACTGTCAGATGCTGTTCAAATATTATAAATATGAAGGCTAAAGCTGTTTCCAGTCATGTTGTATCAAGGAATTTACTCCATACAGTGAGTGGCAAAAGTGGCATTTTCAGCCGGCGAAAAGCTGTTTTAGAGCATTAGACATAGCAACAGTGCACAATTTGAAAATCAATGTTTACAAACATGTTTCACTGTCAGATGCTGTTCAAATATGATAAATATGAAGGCAAAAGCTGTTTCCAGTCAGGTTGTGTCAAGGAATTGACTCCATGCAGTGAGTGGCAAAAGTGGCATTTTCAGCACGCGAAAAGCTGTTTTAGAGCATTAGACATAGCAACAGTGCACAATTTGAAAATCAATGTTTACAAACATGTTTCACTGACAGATACTGTTCAAATATTATAAATATGAAGGCAAAAGCTGTTTTCCAGTCATGTTGTGTCAAGGAATTGAATCCATACAGTGAGTGGCAAAAGTGGCATTTTCAGCCCGCGAAAAGCTCATTTAGAGCATTAGACATAGCAACGGTGCACAATTTGAAAATCAATGTTTACAAACATGTTTCACTGTCAGATGCTGTTCAAATATGATAAATATGAAGGCAAAAGCTTTTTCCAGTCACGTTGTATCAAGGAATTGACACCATACAGTATGTGGCTAAAGTGGCATTTACAGCGCGCGAAAAGCTGTTTTAGAGCATTAGAAATAGCAACAGTGCACTTTTTGAAAATCAATGTTTACAAACATGTTTCACTGTCATATGCTGTTCAAATATGATAAATATGAAGGCAAAAGCTGTTTCCAGTCACGTTGTATGAAGGAATTTACTCCATATAGTGAGTGGCAAAAGTGGCATTTTCAGCCCGCGAAAAGCTGTTTTAGAGCATGAGAAACAGGTAGACTGCAGTTTTTCAAAATCAATGTTTACAAACATGTTTCACTGTCAGATGCTGTTCAAATATGATAAATATGAAGGCAAAAGCTGCTTCCAGTCAGGTTGTGTCAAGTAATTGACTCCATACAGTGAGTGGCAAAAGTGGCATTTTCAGCCCGCGAAAAGCTGTTTTACAGCATGAGAAACAGGTAGACTGCAGTTTTTCAAAGTCAATGTTTACAAACATGTTTCACTGTCAGATGCTGTTATATATGATAGATATGAAGGCAAAAGCTTTTTCCAGTCACGTTGTATGAAGGAATTGACTCCATACAGTGAGTGGCGAAAGTGGCATTTTCAGCCCGCGAAAAGCTGTTTTAGAGCATGAGAAACAGGTAGACTGCAGTTTTTCAAAGTCAATGTTTACAAACATGTTTCACTGTGAGATGCTGATCAAATATGATAGATATGAAGGCAAAAGCTTTTTCCAGTCACGTTGTATGAAGGAATTGACTCCATACAGTGAGTGGCAAAAGTGGCATTTTCAGCCCGAGAAAAGCTGTTTTACAGCATGAGAAACAGGTAGACTGCAGTTTTTCAAAATCAATGTTTACAAACAATTTTCACTGAAAGATGCTGTTCAAATATGATAAATATGAAGGCAAAAGCTGTTTCCAGTCAGGTTGTGTCAAGGAATTGACTCCATGCAGTGAGTGACAAAAGTGGCATTTTCAGCCGGCGAAAAGCTGTTTTAGAGCAATAGACATAGCAACAGTGCACAATTTGAAAATCAATGTTTACAAACATGCTTCACTGTCAGATGCTGTTCAAATATGATAGATATGAAGGCAAAAGCTGTTTCCAGTCACATTGTATCAAAGAATTGACTCCATACAGTGAGTGGCAAAAGTGGCATTTTCAGCCCGCGAAAAGCTGTTTTAGAGCATTAGACATAGCAACAGTTTACAATTTGAAAATCAATGTTTACAAACATGTTTGACTGTCAGAAGCTGTTTAAATTTGATAAATATGAAGGCAAAAGCTTTTTCCAGTCACTTTGTATAAAGGAATTGACTCCATACAGTAAATGCAAAAGTGGCATTTTCAGCCCGCGAAAAGCTGTTTTAAAGCAATAGAAATAGCAACAGTGCACAATTTGAAAATCAATGTTTACAAACATGTTTCACTGTCAGATGCTGTTCAAATATGATAGATATGAAGGCAAAACCTGTTTCCAGTCACGTTGTATCAAGGAATTGACTCCATACAGTGAGTGGCAAAAGTGGCATTTTCAGCCCGCGAAAAGCTGTTTTAGAGCATGAGAGACAGGTAGACTGCAGTTTTTCAAAATCAATGTTTACAAACATGTTTCACTGTCAGATGCTGTTCAAATATGATAAATATGAAGGCAAAAGCTTTTTCCAGTCACGTTGTATCAAGGAATTGACTCCATACAGTGAGTGGCAAAAGTGGCATTTTCAGCCCGCGAAAAGCTGTTTTAGAGCGTTAGAAACAGGTAGACTGCAGTTTTTAAAAGTCAATGCTTACAAACATGTTTCACTGTCAGATGCTGTTCAAATATGATAGATATGAAGGCAAAAGCTTTTTCCAGTCACGTTGTATGAAGGAATTGACTCCATACAGTGAGTGGCAAAAGTGGCATTTTCAGCCCGAGAAAAGATGTTTTAGAGCATGAGAAACAGGTAGACTGCAGTTTTTCAAAATCAATGTTTACAAACATTTTTCACTGTCAGATGCTGTTCAAATATGATAAATATGAAGGCAAAAGCTGTTTCCAGTCAGGTTGTGTCAAGGAATTGACTCCATGCAGTAAGTGGCAAAAGTGGCATTTTCAGCCCGCGAAAAGCTGTTTTACAGCATGAGTTACAGGTAGACTGCAGTTTTTCAAAGTCAATGTTTACAAACATGTTTCACTGTCAGATGCTGTTCAAATATGATAGATATGAAGGCAAAAGCTTTTTCCAGTCACGTTGTATGAAGGAATTGACTCCATACAGTGAGTGGCAAAAGTGGCATTTTCAGCCCGCGAAAAGCTGTCTTAGAGCATGAGAAACAGGTAGACTGCAGTTTTTCAAAATCAATGTTTACAAACATTTTTCACTGTCAGATGCTGTTCAAAAATGATAAATATGAAGGCAAAAGCTTTTTCCAGTCACTTTGTATAAAGGAATTGACTCCAAACAGTAAATGCAAAAGTTGCATTTTCAGCCCGCGAAAAGCTGTTTTAAAGCAATAGAAATAGCAACAGTGCACAATTTGAAAATCAATGTTTACAAACATGTTTCACTGTCAGATGCTGTTCAAATATGATAAATATGAAGGCAAAACCTGTTTCCAGTCACGTTGTATCAACGAATTGACTCCATACAGTTAATGGCAAAAGTGGCATTTTCAGCCCGCGAAAAGCTTTTTTAGAGAATTAGAAATAGCAACAGTGCACTTTTTGAAAATCAATGTTTACAAACATGTTTCACTGTCAGATGCTGTTCAAATATGATAGTTATGAAGGCAAAAGCTGTTTCCAGTCACGTTGTATGAAGGAATTGACTACATTCAGTGAGTGGCCAAAGTGGAATTTTCAGCCCGCGAAAAGCTGTTTTAGAGCATTAGACATAGCAACAGTGCACAATTTGAATATCAATGTTTACAAACATGTTTCACTGTCAGATGCTGTTCAAATATGATAAATATGAAGGCAATATCTGTTTCCAGTCACGTTGTATCAAGGAATTGACTCCATACAGTGAGTGGCAAAAGTGGCATTTTCAGCCCGCCAAAAGCTGTTTTAGAGCA
>JAMOIN010001452.1:0-20749 GCA_024666655.1 Dascyllus trimaculatus
GTGGCATTTGGATGATAATTTTGTTATCTGAAAGGTCGTGCACACCACCGAACGCTGCCGAGCGTTGCCAAGGCTGTAGTACGTCGCCTGGCGTCGCCGAGCGCTGCCGAGGCTGTAATATGCCGTCGTAAACACAGCTGTGGTTACGACGTTAGTTAATAATATCCATAGTTCAGCCTACATTGTTTCCAAAGCTGTTGGATGGACGGAGGTGAAACGTAGTCCAGATTTCCGTGGCTGAAAGGTATTAACTGCCACAGAAGTCTTTGTCATGGTGCCCGTTGCTAGCTAAACTCCCACAATGCTCTCTGCTTGCCAACATGAACCACCGACAATCCGAGTGTTCATCTCCTGGTAGAGCAACCAGGTACTACAGCTAATCTACTAACTAGTGCTGGTCCCGAATATTCGAACATCCAAATATTCGTTTGTTGTGGTATTCGGATAATAATTTTGATATTCGAATAGCTGCGTGCGCCACCAAGCGTCACTGAACGCTGCTGAGCTTTGTCAAGCGTTGCCGAGCGTTGCCGAGCGTGAACGCTGCCGTGGCTGTAGTACTCGGACCTGTCAACTCTGCACTGCAAAAACTCAGCATCTTACCAAGTTTATTCATCTTATTTTTAGTCAAATTGTCTCAGTCCACTTGATTTAAGATAAATTCACTTTGAAAGCAACATTTCAGCAGATGGAGGGACGTGTTTTAAGACAATTTTCATTTGTTCTATTGGCAGATTTTTTCACTTATGTCGAGGTTAAAGTGCCTTGAAATAAGTTTTTTTTTGTTTGTTTTGGGAGGGGCATTTTTCCAGTGCAGTGTGACGCTCTGGTGTCCCCAGACTCATGTTTCACAAACTACATTTTAACATCCTGAAACCAGCGTTAGTTAGTATTAAATACTGTTTAGTATTTGCAGCTGTTCCTGGTGTTCAGCTGTCCCCTCACCCTAACAGGTCCAGGCTGATGGCTGCCCTCCCTGAGCCTGGTTCTGCTGAAGGCTTCCCCATATTTTGCTTTTTGGTTCTACCTCACCTTCAGTGTTTTATAAAGCTGCTTTTTAACAGGAAAAAGGTCTGCCAACTTGAGTTTGGGTCATTTTACGCAAGTTTTAAGTTATTTTGGACAATTTTCAAGTCATTTGGAGAACTTTTTAATCACTCTGGATGAGGTTTGGGTCATTCTGTACGAGTTCGGAATCATTTAAGACGTATTTTAAGTCCTTTTGAGCATGTTTTGTCATTTTTGTTGAAAAAAAGAAAAACTCCCTGTGTTATTGTTTAGTATCTGCCAATAGTTGATACCACATTCCCAGATAATACACACTTCATGTATTGTAGATCAGCTGTAGCATCGCGTTGTTCCACCAGGTAGAAATATGTTTACCAAAAAGGTAAAAGAAGAAGGTCATGCATGTCAGAAAATATGTTGTAGATTAGCTTTAGTACCTACAGGCAGTTCATACTGGTTAGCAGAGAGCATTGTGGGAGTTTAGCTAGCAACGGGCACCATGACAAAGACTTGTGTGGAGGTTAATGACTTTGCTGCAGACTCTCGGTTAAGAAGACTGTTTTTGATCTGCTTTCTTTTTGCACTGTGAGAGTTTAGCTCGTAAAAAGCACCAGGATGAAATGTTTTCCGAGGCTTCATTCCCTCTCATCGGCGGTTTTCTTCAGGTGCCTCTGTGACAACGAATGCAAATAAAGAATCTCTCTTTGCTTTCTGCTTCTACTGATGCCTTAAAAACTGCTCTGATCTGGAGGTTTTCACCAACTAAACTCAAACCTCCTTCATAACTTAGTGATTCTGGACGTTTGTCATCCTTTAATTGTGCTTCTCGTTGCTTCGCCGAGGTTCTGCTCTGAGAACAAACATCACCCGGTGCATCCTGAAGGGTCTCCTCTGGGCTCGCTGTGGTTTGCATTCATTTGAATTTTGATGGCCTCCACTCGGTCCTGATGAAATACTTTGGCTTTGTGAAGCAGCGTAAACGTCCAAATGTAATTTCTTCACGAGTCCAGGAGCTGCGGAGATGTTTTTACTCTGTGCTCAGACTTGGAAGGACAGAACCCTTCCTTCAGCAAACCTCCGCTCTGTATTTGTGTTCGCTCGGTCCTGCAGGAGCTGCTGCTTCTTCTTCTGCTCGGCACATTTGCATCCCGGTTTTTGATTGCCTGTCTGATTGGCACATCACACCGTGAAGAACGCAGCCGAGGCAGCGAGCAGATGGACAAACCGAACTGTCCGACTGAGAATTAATGAGGCAGAAGCAGCCGAGTCGGCCCTTTAAATATTCTCTCTCCACTCTCGTCCTTTTAAATCCTGCTGGCTCTCGGTGCACCTCTGCCCTCCCCTCTCTCTGTTGTTTCGTAATTACACCCCCCCACAGACTTGTTGCTATAGTGACAGCAGAGACCGAGTGTCCCTTTAGTCACAGATATTACATACATACTCTAACTCACACTCTGCATTACTGTACATGTGCTTTTAATTATTTATTACCCAACTGGAGCCGCGGTTCTCGCAGTTTTACCCCCAGTGTTCCCGGGAAATGGATTTTTCACTCAGCTTTTACTGCAAGAACACGGTGTTTCCTCTTTAAGTGATGGAGGCACCTAAACATGACTGGGAAACATCCAGCTGTGTGGGAATGGAGTTTCAGGAAGACGGGTTGCTTCAATCAGAAATGTCTGTTAGTGTTTTTGTGTCTTCGCTGCTTTGAGGCGAGGCTGTCGAATCGGCTTTGGTGGATGTTTTTTGTGAGGTTTTAAGAGTTTTCAAATCCAGTAGGTGTCATCAAGACATGCAACAGCCTCATGAGATGCACTGGTGGTAAGGGATGCTTAGTTTTGGGTTTCTGATGGTATCTATGATGGGGGTTGGGTACCAGAACCCTTCCGAGATAGACGAAATCCACAAAGTAGCGACCTCATATTTATTTTATTATTTCTAAATAGTTCAAGTCCGAGGCCGTGATTCTCGACCAGCAAAAGGTGGCTTGCCCTCTCCTGGTCGGTGGAGAGTCCCTGCCCCAAGTGGAGGAGTTTAAGAATCTCAGGGTCTTTTTCACGAGTGAAGGGAGGATGGAGCGTGAGGTTGATGGGCATGGTGAAGAAGGAGCTAAGCCAAAAGGCGAGGCTCTGTATTTACCGGTCAGTCTACGTTCCTACTCTCATGAGCTCTGGGTCATGACCAAAAGAACGAGATCCTGGATACAAGCAGCTGAAATGAGTTTCCTCTGCAGGGTGGCTGGGTGCACCCTTAGAGATCGGGTGAGGAGCTCGGAGTAGAGCCGCTACTTCTTGAGAGGGGTCAGTTGAGGTGGTTTGGACATCTGTTCTGGATGCCTCCTGGACGCCTCCCTGGGGAGGTGTTCCTGGCATGTCCTACCAGGAGGAGGCCTCGGGGTAGACCTAGGACACGCTGGAGGGACTATGTCTCTCGGCTGGTCTGGGAACGCCTCGGGGTCCCACTGGAAGAGCTGGAGGAGGTGTCTGGGATGAGGGAAGTCTGGGCCTCTCTGCTTAGACTGCTGCCTCTGCGACCCGACCCTGGATAAGCGGTAGATAATGGATGGATAGATGGAGTTTAAGGCTTTCTAAACCCTCCCCACACTGTTATTAACCTTCCCCACACTCTTATAAACCCTTCCTACACTCTTAAACCTTCCATCAAGAGGAGCTTCTACAGCCGTGTCCGATAATGGAACTAGCGACGCAGCGATCCACTTGAAACGCCCACTTGGGAAAAACTTGAACACACCGACACCGAGGACGTCCGGCTGCCTACCAGGAAACTGATGATGGCGTTCTTAGGGCTGGTCCAGAATATTCAAATATCCGAATATTCGTTTGTTGTGGTGGTATTCGAATAATAATTTTGATATTCAAATATTTGCCGCCGCCGGGCACCACTGAGCGTTGCCGAATGCTGCCGAACGCTGCCGAGTGTCGCCAAAGCTGTGGTACGCCGCCAAGCGCTGCTGAGCGTCGCTGAAGCTGCAGCTCGCCGCCGAGGCTCTAGAACACCGCAGTGGTTCTAGTACACGGACCTGCCGACTCCGGTGTCCCCCCACCCCGGACCGACACCACAGCACAAACCGAATATTCGCCAAATACTGGATCCGAATATCCAAAGCACAGATGTGGCTATTTGGACCAGCCCTAGATGTTAGGGGTAATCCTACAGACTGTCACCAGTTCTCTGACGGTCGTTTCCAGTAAACTCTCACCGTGTTGGACCAAAGGTTCTGGCTGGCTTCCATCAGCGCCGATCAACCAGAGACCGACTAGCTCAAGAGGAAGTAGCTGAGTTTTCCATACGTGCCTCCATACATACATCTGTTGTACACTACATATTTTATATACAATTTAAAAACCACGATACAGTGAGACTGCGAGAAGTGAACCGCAATATTGCGAGGGACGACTGTACCTCAAAGGTGTTTTTTTTTGCATTCGAGTCGGCCGACATTGTCCAGGCTGTAGTTTTTACTTTACTCTTCTGTAAAAACTTTTGCATGATTTAGTTTTTTCAGTGGTTATCTTGTTGGAGTCATGTTGTCACGCAGTATTTTGGTCATTTTGAATGTCTTTGTGATCATTTTGTGTGTCTTTGTGCTTGTTTTGCATCAAAAATATGTTAACCGGTAAGGCAGAAGAAGAAGAAGGTCGTGCATGTCAGTAAATGTATCATAGATCAGCTGTAGTACCTGGTTGTTCCACCAGGGGGAGCCTCTTACCGTTTAACAGTAGAGACCAGAGGAGGCGTCGCTCAGACTACAGTTCATGTTGGAAGCAGAGAGGATTGTGGGAGTTTAGCTAGCAACGGGCACCATGACAAAGACTTCTGTGGCGGTTCATGACCTCTGGACAGTGGTCACTTATACAAGATGAGTCAAAGTCTGCTAATGTGGTGATGAAGCCTTTACTGCAGAGTGTAGTTTAGATAATTATTTAAAATTTAATCCTTTCTCACACAAATCTTTATCCTGACAGGTGTTGATTTTCAGTGACGGTGATTCTTAATTTAAAGCCTTTATCAGCTGATGCCGATGATACTGATGCAGGTATCATGTTATCCCTGACCAGTTTCAGACCACAAAGACCTCGGCTCATTTATGAGCATGAGTTTAATTAATGTGCTAATTAGCCGTCAGGACAACGTGTAATTAGTGTGCAGATGTCGAAAGGGAACCGAGAGCGAGACTTCATGTCCTCAGAGGAAACTAGAGTCGGTTTTAACTCGGACCTGGAGGAGACGAGGTTTGTCTTATAATGAACCTCATTCAGTTCATTGTCTCTAACCAGCTTTGAGCATCAGTATTATGGGATGGATGATGGTTAGTGTTAGGTTTAAAACCTGAAAATACACACAGCACAGGAAGGAAGACGGTACTCAGAGCTCAGGTCTTTTACTTGTACACAAGGAGAGAACAGACACTACAGCTCTGCAGGATGCATCACTACAGCATTCCAGATCTCTGACAGTCCTTCTGTCCTTGGCTCTTTTATTTGGTAAACAATCAGTATAAGATAAGTGTCACTTACACAATCTTAATGGGTCAGTTCTCTGTGTTCTTTACTGTGAGTACATACAGCTTGGAATGTTTTATGGTGATTGATGGTTGCTGACATGTAGACTTTAAAGTCCTGACAGTCACTCAATGATTACCTAATAAGAATAATTCCTAACATAAGAACAATTCTTCTAACATTTTGATTTGGTTGATTTTATGTGGAACAACCCAACCGGTTAAACACGGGTCACCACCTCGGGTCGGGTCGCCGGTTTATTCACGGCAGCTCTGTGCAGGTTTCCCACTCGTGTGTTTTGGAGAGACTTCTGCAGGCGTGTTAGCTGTGAGGAATCACTGCGTCATACGACCACTGAGTGAATCACGCGGCTGGATTTTGGTTTCACCCGAACAAATGAGATTCAGTTTGGTGCGAACCGTCCTGCAGCTCAGTCTGAGGTCCTGCCGGCGTTTTAAACACGGATCTGCTTCTTCTAACCGACGGTGACGCACACATAAACATGATTAAAGGTGTGAAGGCTGCGAGGCGTCTCTCCGCTCACATTTAAACTTCTTCACTGGGTTCAGAGGCGGTCCGTTTGTCGGCTCCGGTTACTTCCTCCCCGAAGCCTCGCCGCGATCACATGACCTCATCTGGTGGCTGATTCTGGCTTCCTGCTGATGGAAACGAGGTGCAGCAGCGTCGGTGTCGCTGGGAGCCCGGCTGACACGAATCATTACAGTAAACGTCCACCGCGGTTAGAGTCTGAGCCGCTCGGAGCTGCAGGAGGAACCCAAAACACCCGTCCACTTATTTACCGAGCAGAGCGTCACTCAGCAGCTATTTAGCCGATTAATTAGCGTTTAAATCAAACATCTCCAGCTTCCAGGACTCCCAGTGAGGCTTTCTGTGTGCTGCAGTGACCAGGAGGTAGAAACGTCTTCATTAAACACTGAATAAAAGCTCGAGTAAGTGAAAGTCAGTAGAAGTGTTCTATAGAAGAATGTCAACATCACCTTCACTAAGCTACAGAACTAACAGCAGAAGATAAACTAACCCCACCATCATCACTCCCCTCCTGACCAGTAGATCGTCTGAAAATTGGACTGAAATAATAAACAAAATCAACCTCCTTGTTTTTTATTAAGAATATACAAACCTGTCTTTACTGTTTACATGAGTCACATGGAGGGTTGGTCTGAACCAGAATAAACTGTGACATGTAAAAGTGGAACAGTTGGACTTTTGAGGGAAGATGGACAACAGTGATTTTCAGTCCGTTAACTTTGCTAATCTTAGATTTCTGATAAATTATATTCATCCCGTTCTCATACGATAACATTCAAGTTAACCAGCAGTAAGAACAGTTTTAACTGACGTTTTGATAAACTGATGATGTGATGCTATACTATCTTGCTGTGGCACTAGCTAGCGAGCTAACTAGCTGACTCTAAACTAAAGACTCTGTTATTTTAGCTGTAGATTAGCTAGCAAGCTAACTAGCTGACTTTATGTTAAACTAACAACCTCATGTTATAATAGCTTACAATAGCACCAGCTAGCAAATTAGCTGACTTCAAATTAAACTTGTAATGTTCTGCTATTTTAGATGGCTGTGGTATTAGCTAGCTAGCTAACTTGTTGACTTTATGTTAGCCTAATAACGCTATGCTGTTAGTGCAAAAGAGCTAACTAGCTGACTCTAAACTTAAAGCTCCCTGTTATTTTAGCTTGCTGTAGATTAGCTAACAAGCTAACTAGCTGGTTTTATGTTAAACTAACAACTTCATGTTATATTAGCTTACTTTGGTACTACCTAGCTAATCAGCTGACTGCAAATGAAAGTTATAATGCTCTGTTATTTTAGCTGGCTGTAGCATTAACTAGCTAGCTGACTTATTGACTTTATGTTAGCCTAATAACGGTAAGCTGTTAGTGTTAAAGAGCTAACTAGATGACTCTTCGCTTAAAACTTATTTTTAGCTTCCTGTAGATTAGCTAGTAAGCTAACTAGCTGGTTTTATGTTAAAATAACAACCTCATTTTATATTAGCTTACAGTAGCACTACCTAACTAATTTGCTGACTGCAAATTAAACTTATAATGCTCTGTTATTTTAGATGGCTGTAGTATTAACGAGCTAGCTAACTTGCTGCTTTATGTTAGCCTAATAACACTATGCTGTTAGTGCTAACATGCTAACTAGCTGACTCTAAACTTAAAGCTCTCTGTTATTTTAGCTTGCTGTAGATTAGCGAGCAAGCTAACTAGCTGGTTTTACGTTAAGCAAACAACTTCATGTTATATTAGCTTACAGTAGCATCAGCTAGATAATTAACTGACTGACTTATAGCACTCTGCTATTTTAGATGGCTGTAGCTAGCTTGCTAGCTTGCTGACTTTATGTTAACCTAATAACACTATGCTGTTTTAGCTAATGTTGTTATGCTATATTAGCATGCTCTAGTGCTAGCTGACTTTATGTCAAACTAAATGCACCATGCTATATTATTTTGCTGTAGCACTAGCTAGCTAGCATAAATTCTTTGCTGCTGGAGCAACCCTGCTCTGAAATGCTGAAAGCGTTAGTCTGGATGATGTTGATTTCAAAACACTGTTTAAAATCTAAACGTATTAGTTTGTATTTAGCCGGAGGAATCCCCTCTAAGCTGAGAATAACAGACATTTTCATCTGATGCTGGTTCTAACATCTGACCTCCAGCTGCAGCTCAGTTTGTGGTAATTCTTCGTCTCTTTGTGGCCATTTTGCATCTTGTTTTGGTCGTTTTGTGTCTCGAACTTGACTCTCGACTGAGAACCAGCAGAATCTGAGCAGAGCTGATGATCTGCAGGTTTGTGGATCTGACAGCTGTGACGGACATGAACGTGATGCTGAAGATGTTCGAAGGAGGACAAGGAAGCAGGAGAGATGGATGATGTGAGGGAGGATGGGAGGATGGAGGCTGATTCCAGCGTGGCCTGAATCTAACTGGGATTAGACGCAAACAGAGGAGATGTGAAGGAATGACAGCGAGTGAAAGGCAGCGATAAGAGCTGTGAAATAAACACACACTCCCACACACACATTCACCGCCGGATTGTTTCCTTTCCTTCATTCGTCTGTTCGACTGTCAGAAGCCGTCCGTCTGTCCGTCTGCTGCTAATCTGCTGCAGTCAGTGTTTAAGGCTTCAGGGTTTTCCTCTCAATATGTGCAACAGCAGGAGTCACAGTGGTGGCATGTAGACGTTCTGCTGCAGGAACATCAGAGGAACATCAGAGGAACATCAGAAGAACATTAGAGGAACATTAGGGGAACATTGCAGAAGGTGCAGCTGAACCGGAGGAAGAGTCGATCAATATAAAATCAACCAGAGAGCATCCTGTGGTCGTTTTGTGTCTCTTCCTCTATTTACTTGCTGTTTGTTCTCCTGATGGTAGCCTCAGACCTGCTCTGGTCACCATGATGAAGATCCTCCACGTGAAGCAGAACACTCAGGGCGAGTCAGCGGTCCGTGTACGTCACAGTCATTCGATTTCTTATCTTGAGATTTCAAAATAAAAACGAAAAATAAACCGTTTCCTGTTTTTTCCAGTCATAATACAAAATGAAAAACAGAAAACGGGCCCTAATTCATTATCCATTATCCTTTACCTGATTTAATTTGATGTGTTTGTAAATGGAAATTAAAATTAAAATACAAAACTTATTTCTCTACTTCTTGTTGGTTTTGGCTCCGTGACCCGTCTGACTTCTGAAGAGGAGCTAGCGATTTAGCTCACTCTGCTAAATGGCGGAGCTAGCGATTTTGCGCTAGCTCCGCCGTTGGCGCTAAATCGCTACTTTGCTTTCTGGCAAAGCTAAAGTAACAGAAAACCTCCAAACCTCCCCAAAAACGTCCTGAAAAGCAGCTGAACGCTAGCGATTTAGCGCTAACAGCAGAGCTAGCGGCACCACAAGGTCCCTCCAAAGGGACAAATAAACCCCACGCTGGTGAAAAGTCCACTGTGAAATAGTGAACAATGTGAGCCAAGTAACGTTTGGACCCCACAGTGGGTCTTCATCAGGCCACGGCACACAGCAAGGTCTGCTAACAGTGAGCTAACACTGGAGCTTTAGGTACCAGATCCTTCCTCATCAGAAGTCAGACGGGTCACGGAGCCAAAACCAACAGGAAGTAGAGAAATAAGTTTTCCACGGGTGTATTTTAATTTTAATGTCTATTTACAAACACATCTAATTAAATCAGATAATGGATAATGTATAATGAATTGGGGCCCGTTTTCTGTTTTTCATTTTGTATCATCACTGAAAAAAACAGGAAACGGTTTATTTTTTGTTTTTATTTTGAAATCTTAAAATAAGAAAACGAATGGCCGCGACGAACACGGACCGTCTTTTGCAGCTGATCAATATATTCAGACTCTTGAACCTGAAACGGTGAAACTGAAGAGGCGGAGGACGGAGCAGCTGTTGTTACAGATGTTACTTTATTTATTCTCCACACACATATTTCAGTTACGCTGCTGTGGCGCTGTTAAACTTTACAAACCGAACAGCAAATTTACAACCTCGCCGTCACCTGGTTCCTCCACTCGTCCACTCGATCTGCTCTTCAACCGGCAGAATCAGAACAAGGCGACGCCCCGCTAGCAGCGCCGAGACGCTACGATCTAAAAAGCACCATCGTGGGGTTAAAATGTGACGTCTGTCCTGAGGGGGGCGCTACAGAGCTGGGTGAACGTTCTGAATGCTGAATCTGATTGTGGTTTAATTTTAGATTTAAATTGGACGTTATCACATGATGGCTTCACTCGATTGATTTGTACTCAGTTATTGATAATCAGGACAAATTACTTGTGGCGTCCCTCAGGGCTCCATCATTGGTCCCCTTTCATTCCTCATTTGTTTCGTTCTTTATTTGCTGATGATAAAACTTTGTGTCCTCTACATAAATATGCTTGTTATGGAGAATTAACAGTTAAATTAATACTGAACGGTTTGAGTCATTTCCACTGGGGACCATGATTATACACAAGTCACAGATTTTTATTTTGTCTTTTTTCATCCTGATAATGCATGAGGAGAGGTGGTACTTGTCCCAAATGGAAATGCTTCATCCTCTGGGGAGTATGAATGACATTCAGGTTTTTAATTTCAATCTAACAGTTAGTTAAAAAAAACAAAACCTGCACATTTTCACTTGGAGTACAATTAAAACAGAATCACCATAAATTCATCCTCTGGGGATCATGAATACCCACAACATGCTCCTTAAGATACCGAACCATGAAAATGCAGTTCAACATAAAACGTTTCATTTGTAATTATGAAATCAAGTTTTAACTTTTAGCTTGTTTATGGCGCTAAAGGCTAACAGTCGGATTCCTCCTCTGGGGATCATGAATATCCACAACATGCTCCTTAAGATATCGTACCCTGTAAATGTGCTCAAAATGAAATGTTTCAATCATAACTTTAAAAAAAGAATTTAGCTTTTAGCTTGTTCATGGCGCTAAAGGCTAACAGGTGGATTCCTCCTGGGGATCATGAATAACCTCAACATACTCCTTAAATATCATACCCTGTATATGTGCTCAAAATTAAATGTTATATTCATGACTTTGAAATAAAATTTTAGCTTTTAGCTCGTTCATGGCGCTACAGGCTAACAGGTGGATTCTTCCTCTGGGGACCATGAATTAAGCAACTTTAAAATTCAGTGCCAAAGTGTAAAAGTTTCTCTGATTGGGGAGTATTTTTTAAGCTTTGAATCAACACAGTCATCAGGATTCCTCCTCTGGGGATCATGAATATTCAGACCTAGCTTGACGTGGCTCGTTCTGACATTGAAACCCCTTCATTCTGGCTGCTAGCGGGGCGCTAACCGCCGATCTCCCCACTTAGACTGTGGTATAAAGAACAGAGGAGTAAGGCCACACCAGAAACACTGATCTGTCTCGTTCTTTCAGCTCGTGGAGGTCAGAAGGTGACGGATGTTCCTCATCCAGCGTCTAGGAAACATAAAAAATACCCCACAGAGTGTCCAGAGGTAAAGTACACACTGAGAAACACACACTCACACTCACACACTCACACACACACGGGTTGAACACGTTTACGGAAGCCAAACTGAAAACGATGAAATTATTTAACCGTTGGAAACATCCGAACACGAAGCTGTGAAGCGTCGACAGGTCAGTTTATAACTGGAGGTTCAGTGGTTTGAATTCAAACGAGCAGCAAAACGAGGAAAGTTCACCTGAAAATCCACCGAGGTCGGTTTTGTTTAACGTCTCAGGTGGCAGCTGTGATGTACCAGAATCCAAAAACATGATGTCCTGTCCTTCCTGAACTTTCTATTGACAGAAAACATCATGAAACCTCCAACAGGAAGCATCTCCGTAAACAACAGATCGAGCCTTTAGATCTTTCTGTGTCATTTAGAATCATTTTATGGTGATTTTGGGACTTTTTGAAGGGATTTTTTCGTGTTTTCGTTGTGATTTTTCATCTTTTATGGCAATTTGGTGTAATTCTGTTGTGATTTTGCATCTTTTTGCGGTTATTCCGCGTCTTCCTCTGGTAATTTTGTGTTTTTATGTGGTAGTTTCGCCCACTTCTTTTGACTTCAAGGGCCTGGAACTCTGGAAATATTATAGTATGAAGGTAGAACTCTGATAATTAATAAAGTTACTGTAGATGAAGAACTATAACCCTAGTTAAAGGTTGGAACATGTGTATTGAAAGGTATAACAAGTGGTTTGAAGTTTTGTTGTCAGCTGGCGACTGTTAGCGTCCCTTCATTATGAACACACTCTCCCTGTACGCTGACGACACTCTGCTTTAAGGTAGTCATTCGTACCTCCAGATATTAATCATTTCAGTAACTTTTCATGCAAAGATGGTAAAAAAAGTCACATATCTGTTGTTTTGCAGGTTTTTCAGTGTTCCTAGCATGAAGGTAAAACTTAGCATGGCTTCTTTAGAGACATTTAGTTACTTCTGAGGAGGTTTGGGGGTAACTTTTGTCCAATTTGATTGATTCACTCGTTAGCATGCTAAGTGGTTAGCTTCTTGGATTTTAGATGCTAACAGTAGCATCCATGTTGGTTGGTTTACACCAGTGGTTCTCAACTGGTGGGTCGGGACCCAAAAGTGGGTCGTGAAGCCATTTTTAGAGGGTCGCAGAAGCCACCCCCCCAAAAAGTAGTAGTATAAAGTCTTTTATTTTAAAGGACGTGTTTCTCATGACTCAGTTTGCTTTCAACAGCAGGATATTTAGTGGTGGTGACACCAGTAGTCACCCACTGTTAACCTCTAGATTTGGTTCTGCCATCTAATTGGAGAAATTTATGCTAAAACGTGTCAAAAATGAACCAAAATGTGCTCAGAATCTGTCAAAATGGGTCAAAATATGCCCAAAAACTTGGCAAAAGTGACCAAATATAACAAAATGAGCAAAAAATAAGCCAAAATTTCCCTAAATTGTATCAAAATGCGTTCAGACTACACCCAAATAAACCTTAATTTGTTTACAGGAACAGCAAACTTCAACAATTTGGGTCGTGACTGTTATTAATAGAGACATAGTGGATCCTGAGGCTGGACCAGATGAGAACCACTGGTCTACACAACTTCCTGTTTGGAGTCCATTTAAAGGCAGCAAAACTGCCAAAGACACCAGAATGTCCGACTACATCCGGTCGCATTTTAACCGAGTTTAAACCCCCGTTGTAATCTGATATATCACCCCAGTGATTTACATGTTTAACATCATCATCTTTAGTTCTGGTTGTCTGGATGTTCCCAGACTGAGTTTAGCTGATGAAGCCTGCTTCCTGTTGGTCCATATGTCCACTGACTCCTGATTGGTTCCCTCCAGGTCTTAGCAAAACACACAGTTCAGATAAACCTCGGACATGTGCAGGTCCCATCAGGTTAATTCATTAAACTGTGTCGGGGTTAATTATCCGTTAATGTCCTGAAGGATTCTGTGGTTCTGTTGCTGCTTCCAGTGAAGATCTCTGTGAATCTAAAGCAGAGTCCCTGCTGTGTGTTTCTAACCCAGTTTGGTGTTAGTTCCTCTCCGTTGTTCGGCCCTGAAGCCGTTTTATGAGCTGCTGTGTCAAAGAGTCAAAGAGAAGCTGCAAAAACTTTCTGTTTAATGTGTCATTTAAGGTCCTTAAAGGCTGGATCCAGAGAACTCTGTGTTCCAGACTCTGAGCCCAGGACTGTTTTATTCTGCTGCTGAGGTCGAACACGCTGGTTTCAGATTGTAATGATCAGGAATCTGTTTGAGGAACTTCAGTCCAGATCTGAGCTTCATCAGAAAGAGTTAAACCTGTTGAAGGGGTTTATTATAGGAGGCAGTGAAGCCAACAAGAAGGGCTAAGACGGTTTTATCCAACTATTCTATAAAAAAACTCAGCAAACTTTTATTTAAACAAACTAAACCCCCTCATAACGTTCACTATAATGTAAGACTGTTTACTGTTCAGAAATGCTCATTGGTGGTGATGAAAACAATCTGTTAGTCAGTCGTTTGGTCTCTAGTACCCCTTTTCCACCGAGGTGGTTCCAGGTCTAGTCCAGATCCAGATCCTGACTTAGCTCCACTTCTTTGTGTTTCCACCTCCTAAGCACCGACTCCAGGTTCTATAAACTGGAGCTCAGCAAGCACCAACTCTTTGCTGGTCCAGAGCTAAGCACCGAGTACGTCAGGGGCTGGGGGCGGGGTTATGGTGACCAACCATCAACGGTGGAAAGGGACACACAAGCGCTAATTAGTGTCCTTGTTCTCCAGGACGTCCCTGGTCCCATCACACATGTATTGGAATGACTCCCGGGACACACGGAAGTTTAGCACAAACTGTTGACCTGAAATCCGCTACAGTTGTGTCCCACCAGTAGCGTGATCACGGATGTGTCCAGGCAACAGGAGGACCTCCGCCTCACAATCAGCCTTAAGACCATCTATAGAGATAAACATAGATATTATCATCAACTTACTGCGTTTGTTTAACTGCTATGTAATGGATGCTAGCGTAGTGGTTTTATGGTGACCCAATGGCTCCAACTGGACTCAAAGCAAACAGGTTCTTAGGAGGAACCAGATTAGAACCAACTAAGAACCAGAACTAGACCTGGTTCTTCTTGGGAAGGAAGGAAGGAAAGAAAGATAGAAGGAAGGAGAGAGGGAGGGAGGGAAGAAAGAAAAAAGCAAGAGTAAGGAAGGAGGGAAGGAACGAAGGAAGGTGGAAGAGAAGGAATGAGGGAGGGAAGGAAAGAAAGAAGGGAGGGAAGGAAGGAAGGAAGAAAGCAAGGGGAAGGATGGAGGGAAGGGAGCATTGACCTTATTGTGTTTAACTGCTATGTAATGGATGCTAGCATAGTGGTTTTACGGTGACCCAATGGCTCCAACTGGACTCCTTGTCAATGGAAACAGGTTCTTAGGAGGAACCAGATTAGAACCAACTAAGAACCAGAACTAGACCTGGTTCTTCTTGGTGGGGGGTAGGGGGGGTAAATAATGTCCAAAAATGGTGAAAAATGTTGTTTCATCTGTAAATGTCTGGTTTAGTCTGAAGATAATCAGTTTACTGTCAAAGAGGAGGAAAGAAACCAGAAATATTCTCACTGAAGGAGATTAGATGACAGAGTTTAGACGGTTCTATTGTCTATCTGGTAGCAGCTTCGTGTCACATCATGAACCACGGTGGCAAAAATGAACCTTCAAACATTTATTTCCACTTTTGGCCTCTTTTTTTTTGTTGGGTTATGAAACAGTTTCCAGGAGTTTAGTCCAATAAACAGTCTAACATCCAAAATATTGAACAAACTCTGACACAGAATGAAAAAAAGTTGATAATTCTCACATTTAAAAACTTAAAACCCATCAAATATTTAGATTTCTGCTCTGGAAATGACCAGAATGACTCATTTAGAATCTGCGGCTCTCGAATTCAAACCACCGACACTGCTGGATCACAGTTCGCCGCTCGGCTGATTCCAGGCTTCGTCCTCGGGCTGTTTGCTCCCGGATACATCCAGACACTCGTGCACGCACAGACACACGACTATACAGGTACAGATGTGAACTATACACTCGTCCATGAGACTCGGCCGATGGACTTTTTTCCACACTGAATGAAGTTTGTACAGAGAATGAGGAGAAAGACCCGCGAGAAGCTCACTGGTGTACAGCATGAGAGTTTGTGTCCATGTGGGGACCCTGTTTGCCCGCTAACGAGGTCTAAGGGGAAGGTGACAGAGTGTGTGTCGCTGTGTGTGTCGCTGTGTGTGTTGCTGTTTGTGTGTGTTTGTGTGTTTGTCGTATAGATTTCTTGCCACTAGAGAGGTCCAGGGGAGTGATAAATTGAGCTGACAAACACCGTGGAAGGATCTGTCCCATCTGTCCAGCCCTGTCGTCTCTCTGCCAACTTTAAGACTTGTCGTCCGACCATGTGTGTGTGTTGTGCATCATGTGTGTGTGTGTGTGTTGTGTGTGTGTTGTGTGGTTTCCAGCTCGAGCCAAAGCGTTTTCCAGCCCAGCTGTCTCGGATCCAGAAAGGCTGGAGGCAGCGAGTCCGAGCCGGGCTGCACAAAAAGCACACAAAGCCCTGCAGACACGGAGCGTTGGAAATGAAGTCAACGTGATCCAGAGTCCCGAGAGTCCATCTGTGTGTGTGTGTGTGTGTGTGTGTGTGTGTGTGCTTTATTTTCACACAACACAAAGTCCATCCTCTTCCTCCCGGCAGTCTGCAGCCGATCCCAACGTCCTCTGTAAGACTCTCCCTCCTCAGCAACGTCGTCGATGTGTTGGTTGACATTTAGCAGTGTGTGTGTGTGTGTTTATGTATACGTGTGTGTGTGTGTGTGTGTGTGTGTGTGTTCGTGTGTGTGAGGTCACATTAATGAGACGTAGAGTAGAGACACACACACAGTCACAGAGACGAGGTTCAGGACTGGAGCTGACTGTCGGCCGCTGCTTTTAGGATCCGAAGAGTCCTGAGAGTCTATGGAGCCCTGAGCCAACAGAGCCTGGGAGGGGGGAGGAGGAGGGGAGGAGGGGGTGAGGAGAGGAGACAGACATGAGCATTAGAGGAAAGCATTTCGGTTACGTTAATTATTCAGTCCCTCCAGGAATTCTTGATGCTGCATCACAACAATTAACGCTAATTCAACCAATCTCCATGAATTCTGCGCCACCTTGTAATTTCGTCCAATCACCGCCACTTTTCCACAACTTTGTCCCGCCTCCCGTGAGTTCCACCAATCACAGCAGTCCCCAGTAATGCACGTACGTCACCGGATTCACTTCCTTGTTTATGGTTTGAAGATACAGATACGTATGCAACAAAAACTACTGCAGAACAATCCCCTGATGTTCTTCACCAAAGCGGAGCTAAACTGTTTTCACCCCGTGGAATATTGAGGTGGAACACAAACCAAAACCATCCACTGACAAACACTTTTCTACCGTAAACATATCAGGAGAATGGGTGAAACCAGCGGACCACAGACCAGACAAACCACCGTGATGAAGCTGTTGCATCCAGATCTGTGGCAGCACTGAAACAATGAAGGTCAGTTAGATTCATTAACTGACGTGACGAGCTGTGAGCGTGTGTGTGTGAACACGCGTGTGCCAGGATGTGAAATTAACTTTTTAAACTTTTAAAAATGTAATGAATTAAACAAAACAAAGAAAAAATGCAACTTTTGGACAATTTTTTACCGTCTCCTGCAATTTTATCGCAACAAATACGATTAAAACATCACAACTTTTTAAGAAAAGCTGCAGAATTCAGACATTTTAGGAGCAACAATCTGGAAAAACACCCAAGAAAATCCTGGAGGGACTGAATAATTAATATAATAAGGCTCTAAGATTCCCCTGCCAGCTGCCATTTCCCCAGCGTCACTACTTAATGTCTCCAGACGGTGGCGTTTATCACATGAATGAGTGGAAATGAATCGGCCCAACAACAGTTAGTACAGGTATAATGGAGGACAGCAACGCTACCGTAAGAGACGCCCCATCCACGTTTAAGTCCAAAGTGTGGACCCATTTGGGCTTTGAGGGAACAAGCAAGCTGGACAAAGACTACAACATATGCAGGAAGTGCCTCGCCAAAGTAAAGCACACAGGAAACACCACCAACATGTAAACCCACCTGCAACGCCTCCATCCTGAACTCCTGATGCAGCGAACGTTTCAAATTGTCATCAAGGACTTCAAACGTTCGCTGCATCAGCCGCTTTCTGGGCTCGTGTGGGGGGTCGTGACGTCCAATAAAACTATTCATTTCTTTATTTATTAACACAGTAAGTGACTGAGATACACCGACGCTTCATGACAGTAGAGTAAAGCCGAGGTTGCGACGGCTCCCAGGATGTGTGTGCACGAGTATTCAGATCTCAAAATAATTATCCGGATACAACAACGACTGAATTTTGGGATATTCGGGCCCTACAGCTGTTAATACAATGTTTGAAACAAAGCTTCCTCTCTTGTCCCTGAGGGTCGCCGGCATCATGTGACGGGACACGTTTGACAAGTTCCAGTCAGTGTGTTTGTAGAAGAGTCCTGTGGTAGGACTTTGGTGAAAGTGACACCAAATTGCAGTAAATAAATGTAATAGCAAAGACTAAACTGTGTGCTGCAATGCATTATGGGAGTGTAGCCGGGTTCATTGCTACCCCACTGTTCTGTTATGATGCAGTCGTGTCTCTGTGTTCATATAAAAGCATCATCCTGGGGACAAAACAGGAAAAGCTCTGACTTTAATGTGATGTCCTTGACACCGCTTGTTTCCAAAAACATAGTGAGCTTAACCTTTATACAGGAGTTTTGGACTTTTCTGTTAGAGGTATCGTGATATATTGTTATGCTAATCGCTGTATTGTGAAGGTATCGTATCGTGAGCCATGTATCGCGTATCGCATTGTATCGTGAGCCACGTATCGCTTATCGTATCGTATCGTATCGTGAGCCATGTATCGTGTATCGTATCGTATCGTGAGCCACGTATCGCTTATCGTATCGTATCGTGAGCCATGTATCGCGTATCGCATCGTATCGTATCGTGAGCCATGTATCGCGTATCGTATCGTATCGTATCGTGAGCCATGTATCGCGTATCGTATCGTATCGTGAGCCATGTATCGTGTATCGCATCGTATCGTATTGTGAGCCATGTATCGCGTATCGCATCGTATCGTATCGTGAGCCATGTATCGCGTATCGCATCGTATCGTATCGTGAGCCATGTATCGCGTATCGTATCGTGAGCCATGTATCGCGTATCGTATCGTATCATGAGCCATGTATCGCGTATCGCATCGTATCGTATCGTGAGCCATGTATCGCGTATCGTATCGTATCGTATCGTGAGCCATGTATCGCGTATCGTATCGTATCGTGAGCCATGTATCGCGTATCGTATCGTATCGTATCGTGAGCCATGTATTGCGTATCGTATCGTATCGTATCGTGAGCCATGTATTGCGTATCGTATCGTATCGTGAGCCATGTATCGCGTATCGTATCGTATCATGAGCCATGTATCGCGTATCGTATCGTATCGTGAGCCATGTATCGCGTATCGTATCGTATCATATCGTGAGCCATGTATCGCGTATCGTATCGTATCGTATCGTGAGCCATGCATCGCGTATCGTATCGTATCGTATCGTGACCCATGTATCACGTATCGTATCGTATCGTGAGCCATTTATCGCGCATCGTATCGTATCGTGAGCCATGTATTGCGTATCGTATCGTATCGTGAACCATGTATCGCGTATCGTATCGTATCGTGAGCCATGTATCGTGTATCGTATCGTGAGCCATGTATCGTATCGTGAGCCATGTATCGTGTATCGTATCGTGAGCCATGTATCGTATCGTATCGTGAGCCATGTATCGCGTATCGTATCGTATCATGAGCCATGTATCGCGTATCGTATCGTATCGTGAGCCATGTATCGTGTATCGTATCGTATCGTGAGCCATGTATCGCGTATCGTATCGTGAGCCATGTATCGCGTATCGTATCGTGAGCCATGTATCGCGTATCGTATCGTGAGCCATGTATCGTATCGTGAGCCATGTATCGCGTATCGTATCGTATCGTGAGCCATGTGTCGCGTATCGTATCGTATCGTGAGCCATGTATTGCGTATCGTATCGTATTGTGAACCATGTATCGCGTATCGTATCGTATCGTGAGCCATGTATCGTGTATCGTATCGTATCGTGAGCCATGTATCGTATCGTATCGTGAGCCATGTATCGTGTATCGTATCGTGAGCCATGTATCGTATCGTATTGTGAGCCATGTATCGCGTATCGTATCGTATCGTGAGCCATGTATCGTGTATCGTATCGTATTGTGAGCCATGTATCGCGTATCGTATCGTGAGCCATGTTTCGTATCGTATCGTGAGCCATGTATCGTATCGTATCGTGAGCCATGTATCGTATCGTATCGTGAGCCATGTATCGCGTTTCGTATCGTATCGTATCGTGAGCCATGTATCGTGTATCGTATCCTGAGCCATGTATCGTATCGTATTGTGAGCCATGTATCGCGTATCGTATCGTGAGCCATGTTTCGTATCGTATTGTGAGCCATGTATCGTATCGTATCGTGAGCCATGTATCGTATCGTATTGTGAGCCCTGTATCGTATCGTATCGTATCGTGAGCCATGTTTCGTATCGTATTGTGAGCCATGTTTCGTATCGTATTGTGAGCCATGTATCGTATCGTATCGTGAGCCATGTATCGCGTATCGTATCGTGAGCCATGTATCGCGTATCGTATCGTGAGCCATGTATCGTATCGCATCGTATCGTGAGCCATGTATAACGTATCGTATCGTGAGCTATGTATCGCGTATCGTATCGTGAGCCATGCATCGCGTATCGTATCGTGAGCCATGTATCGCGTATCGTATCGTGAGCCATGTATCGCGTATCGTATCGTATCGTGAGCCTTGTATCGCGTATCGTATCGTATCGTGAGCCATGTATCGCGTATCGTATCGTATCGTGAGCCATGTATTGCGTATCGTATCGTATCGTGAACCATGTATCGCGTATCGTATCGTATCGTGAGCCATGTATCGTGTATCGTATCGTGAGCCATGTATCGTATCGTATCGTGAGCCATGTATCGTATCGTATCGTGAGCCATGTATCGCGTATCGTATCGTATCATATCGTGAG